>JAZGTK010005477.1:0-22364 GCA_036877625.1 Ambastaia sidthimunki
ATATTAACCTGCAGACTCTGCTTCACTCCATCACATTCCCAACCTGTGTTTCAACTGCAGTTGTGTACACATCCGATATTAACCTGCAGACTAAGACCTGCCTAAGTCCATCACATTCCCAACCTGTGTTTCAACTGTTTTACTGTTATACCAAGATCAACATTTGAGAAAAAGCTAAAAATACACTTAGCAAAGTGACAGCAGGAAATATAATGTTGTGACTGCATGAGGTGCATTCTGGGATATAAGAAGAATACAGCTACCATGTAGGCTGATCACTTGTCTTTCACTTTTTCTTCACTATTCAGTTTACGTCGTCTAGTTCAAGAATTTGAATGAAAGTTACAGTGGTGCAAGAAATGTTAACATAGGCAATATTTTTATGCATCTACAAAACCAATTACAATTGAAAACAAGCCTTGAAAGAAAGAAATGTAAATTCACTCAAGAAGTTGTGACTAATAGGGTGAAAAGTATCTTGTATTAAGCTACCATAACAATTATTTTCATTACGTAAAATATGTTTTACTAAAATGTGAAATAATAAGCTGTTCTGTTTGTCAAAAAACAACTTAAAAGCTTAATATCAATATTTTGAATAAAGAATTCAGGAGAGTAAGAAAAGCATGGCTTCAAGTTTCCTCAGTTCACCTTTTTTGCAGTTTATTTTGGACTCTTTGTCTGTTGGGGAGAATTTCAAAACCAAACCGTGAAAGTGGGTCATTCCATTCTAGTGCATCTCAGGGACTTTGTGGAGCTCATGAAATATTGCTTTCCTCACATTTATTTAGAAGAAATACTTCCATGTGCCCAACAATGATTCATTGAGAGAAGTAATCTGAGCCCTGCACTGCGAGTCTGCAATTACAGGCAACTGAACCCGTATCATTTCTCTTAACAAATGACAGAGTGGGTGAGAGTGAAACACAGACGCAAACTATGTAGAGCTTCATTACAACCCAACACTCCTCACAGCCGAATCGTGTTACAAATTGTGAGCTGAGGATGTGTGTGGGAGGATATTCTCCACAGCACAATATCACAGCTAACAGGCTACAAACATCCCTTTGCTTTCTAGTGGAGGAATGTGTTTTAATGGATGCTAGACTTTGTTTTCTCAGACTTCTGTTGCTCCCCAGAGGAAGATTTCACTTCACTGAGGTTGACCTTCAGTACGGCTTCTTCACTAGAGACCAAATATCTTTGAGAAATTCTGTTGTGGTTGTTGTTATTGCAGTCTTTAATAAAACTTTCAGCTCTTGGTTCACTCTTACTTGGGACCAGCAGTAGACCTGCTCGATGGTCCAAAGTGACCCGGGGGTCTCGGGGGCTGTTCACAAAGCATGACCAGTAGTCATTCATTCTCAGGGAAGATTTCTTACAATCACCAGAATCATGAGCGTCAACAACCATCAGAAACCCGTTATCAAGACAGAACATGTGACGTTTTTGGTTGCATTAGCAGCAAAAACAAGTTTATATTGAAATTGCAATGTTATATTGTTATATAAAATGACTTACGGTTGTTACGTCCCCCTGTGAACTGTCATTTGGTTTCCCCCATTGGTTATGCCCTTTTTTGGTTTTCCTGTTCTTGTTATGTTTGATCACCTTCACCTGTCTTTGTTCTTTCTAGCGTTCTTGGTCCAGTCTACAGTTAATCTATGTGCATGTATTGTTGGGTGTTCCATTTTCCTTGTCTGCTTCCTGGATTCCCTATAACATGTTGGATATCTCTATTAAAGACATTTTTGTTGGATTACTGCGTGGTTGTTTGCTCTTTGCTCCGGAAGGCCGCACGCACGTAACAGCCGTATACTGCGATATTTCTTCATACTGTTAATATGATAATATGTGGTGCCCAAATGCAATTTAATTACATAAACTGAATGCACAACATTACTGTGAAATGAACAATTATTTTACAAAATATATTCAAAATGGTTGAAAACAGACAGTTTATTATTCATTGATAAGGTCTCAGAAATTGACAGATTCTGGAACTGACAATTTGTTATTCAGCACAGATACTGAAAGATGCCAAAAGTGTAAAAATGCTCAAATATCTGTTGCTGAATGTGTGTGATGCGGCACTAGAGCACACGCAGCACATGCAGTCTCACATGTTGTGCAGTCAGAGTATTGCACTGCTCCATCACTGTCAGCAGCCACAGAAACATGTTTCCAAGCAGTTTTCTAGCATTTAGCAGATTATTTGTAAATGTAAAACTACCAGAAGCCCCAACACAATGAAATACACAGTAAAGTGTACATGTACATGTATGTGTTTTGAGTGTCCTGCTATAAACTGTAGAGCAGATAAACTTCATCTGAGCCAATAGCTCATGGCTGCTGTGACATCACTCCTCACTCAGCACAATAACAGCCGCCCAGATTCATCTCCATTGTTTGTGTGTGTGTGTGTGTGTGTGTGTGTGTGTGTGTAGCATGACCACAAGAGAAGATATACAAGATGCTGATGATGAAAATGATCTTGTCTCAGATCCAGTGCAACGATTAATCTCAAGGATGAATATTTTCATGTGGAAATTCTGCCACAACACAGGAAGTTCCAGAGACTCACTTTCAGAACTGAAGCTTACCAGTATCGGGTCCCTCCCTTCAGTCACTGCATGGATGCAGTTTCGGTTTCGCTGCCCAGTCTCAGGAGATTGTGCTTTAACGTCAGGATGTTGTCTTTGCTCATCTTGAAATGATGCTTCTACAATAGCTGCTTCTGCGATACCTTTGGGCCTCCTGCCCCTAAGACTGTTTCAGTTGTGGCCCAGAGCCAGGAGACATTCACAAGCCAATCCTCAGGGTTAGATAAGGATGATTTGTGGCTGCCTTCCTATCCTTTCCATGTGGTTCAGACTCCAATTTCTTACCTTGGGTCCCACGTAAGGTGTGTATTGTCATTGCAAGATGCTAACAACAGACTCATGCTAACAACTAACAACAGATACAGGCTGGGATGCCGTCTTAGCTGACCGTCCAGCCCAAGGGATCTGTGGAGGTCATCATTTTGATTGGCACATCAATTGCCTTGAATTGACAGCGGTATATCCAGCCCTGAAAAATTTCCAACTACATAAATGACCAAGGTGGACTGAACTCATGCCGTCTGAACAGGCTTGTGCATCAGCTTCTGCTGTGGGCTTAGGACAAGTTCCTGTCCCTCAGGCTGATTTACATTCCAGGGTAGATGAATGTGGGAGCAGACTTACTGTACAGACAGGCTGTGATACGCAGGGAATGTAAACTTGGAAAAGGTTTTACAAAGTGGATGCCATCGCCCATACATGGCCCAGACTTCATCTTTACTCATTTCTGCCGATCGCTGTGCTTTCAGAAGTTCTGGCCAAGGTCCATTAACAAGCGTCTCGTCTCTTGTTGATATTGCCATGTTGGCAGACCAGAGTTTGGTTTTTAGATCTTCTCAACGGCTCTTCTGTAGTGCACGGTGGAGCAGGAAAGTCTCCACTCACTGTGTCCAGTTTGTGCCCTTCAGACTTACGTCCACACGCACTAGCCAGTGATCAAGCTTTATGTAAATAAATAAAAGAGCTATGAGGAGTAGAGAACAGGTGCATGAGGCTGTTTTGGGATGTGGACAAGGCGATTTCCCCATTTGTGTTTCTCATCTGATTGCATGTAGCGGTTAGTTACAGCCGTACAGCTGCTGCGACACACCTTATTTTAAATTCATTTCCTTTACTTCCATCACAGTTTAAAGAACTCTTGGACACAAATACTCGCTCTTTCTCTGCAGCTTAGACGAGATTCTTAAAGCAACATGATTATGTGTCTACATCTATTTTTAAAACATAAAAAAAAAATCTGATTCACATATTCATAATAATACAAAAAATCAAGATGATTCATAAACCACAATAATTGTGGTTAATATCTTACATGTCTTTCATACACTGATTTATTATTCCAGGTTTTCTTCATAAACTGACTTGACCAGCAATTTTGCTGCACAAAAAATGCACATATATACTGTAACATACAAAAAACATGTTTAGGTCACATTCATTATTTTAACATTCAAATGATCAAATTATAGACTAACAAAGACTTTGTAAAGGTCAGTCCCCCTGGATCTGCCTCAGGTTGTGTCTTGCTCAGGGGCACAATGGTGTCTGAACCCTGCCGGCATCACTCCAGCCCTGAGCTACTGTTTCATGCACAGTAACCTTCAGAAAAATCATTATACGTTAACTTATAAAAAGAACCAGACAACAACAGTGTAAATCACAAAAGCAGATCAAACACACATTTTAATAACCTCAATCACTGCACTCACAGTATTAACAGATTCAGTCTCATATATCACCTGCCAATGCCACATATGCAACACACACTGCAGAGCCATGAACTGTGCAGCCTAGCACACGCTAGCTTCCTCTATGATCCTCTATGATCAGTGTGACAGTGACAGTGTTGAAGCAGGATTCATGTTTTCTGTGCCTGTATGTCCAGACACAAGTTGCTAAGACCAATACAACACATCACTCTTTATTTCCATATCACTAGGAGGGCGATATTGAGCCTGTCCTGCCTGGCTGAGCACTTCCGTATCAGTGCATGTATCTGTGCATGTGTGTGTGTGTGTGTGAGAGGGAAATATTGTGCATGTATCTGTGCATGTGTGTGTGTGGGAGGGAAATATTGTGCATGTATCTGTGCATGTGTGTGTGTGGGAAGGAAATATTGTGCATGTATCTGTGCATGTGTGTGTGTGTGAGGGAAATATTGTGCATGTATCTGTGCATGTGTGTGTGTGGGAAGGAAATATTGTGCATGTATNTGCATGTGTGTGTGTGGGAGGGAAATATTGTGCATGTATCTGTGCATGTGTGTGTGTGTGAGGGAAATATTGTGCATGTATCTGTGCATGTGTGTGTGTGGGAGGGAAATATTGTGCATGTATTTGTGCATGTGTGTGTGTGGGAGGGAAATTTTGTGCATGTGTGTGTTTGGCAGGACTTAAGCTGTCTGTCTCAGCACAATGTTTTTGCACTGACATGATACACATAGAGAATCTGGCAGCAATGAAGTAGAGATGAGCACTGATTTTGGATGTGTGTGGGCAGTCTACATGAAATCCATGTCAGATCCTCTGGAAGGCTGATATTTCACCATCATTAACCTTCACAATGAGCGATAGATGCATTGAAAAAGCAGATACAAATTTTGACATTTAATATTACCTAAGCTAGAACTCCCAAACAGCAGCCAAACAAATGTTCGTGAACAACAAACTGGAAAACAATAACATCTGGGGTCCAGAGGTCCCCACAGGCCCACAGTGGTGTACTAAGAGTCTGCAGAAAATCTGAGCGAAAAGACTTATAAATATATATTTTATGCAGAAAATATATATTTTATGTCTGTCAAGATAACAAGTTAACTTACGTTTACGTTTATTTAACAATCATTTTTTACAACACACTGAATTTGATATTATTGATTATATGTATTATTAATGTTATTGATTTTATTCTGCTTTCTAAGGACTAAATTTCATATATGTATATGATTTTGAGTTTGTTGAGTTTCTGCTGTCCTGTAGGAGTCTCATGACTTCAGTCACGACTGTGGGAAGTGCTGAACCTCATGAGGAATGAATTATAATTGGTATCAGTTGCTGTGCTCCTATTGGTTCTTATTTAGACAGGTGTCATAGACGCTACTGATCAGGGGTCAGTAGACAGTCTATGGGCGTGGCTGTCAGAGACTAGCGGCTGCTGGCTATAACTCATGACAGCATCAGTACACCTGTCTAAAGGAACATGCTTCCTCTGTATATCATTACATCAAAAGCAGACAGTTAATACCAGGTGTGTTTATATAAAATAATTACTGAATAAATAAGCACTATAGTGGCAGGGTGGGTACCAAATACAATAGTTTTTTAACTGCAACTGTTTGATAAAGCATTATATGATAAATGCTATCTTTTCCATTTTGATCTGAGCTTTTATCTCAAACAGCATTAAAACGTTTTGTCAGACCCTGTAGCTCCGCCCACACTGAAATCTTATTGGTTTAAATTTCCTCTCCAATTAAATAAATTATACTAAATATGTTTTGATAGGACAGACAGATTTCCTTGTTGCTGAAACTTAAAGAAAGTGATCAATGGTGTACAATTATCAAACACTAATCATGTCTCACAAGCCTGTATGTGAACTGAGTGATCACATCACTGCAGAATCACATTAAATGAGTGATTAAATCTGTGAAATCATATTAGTGACACTGCACAATGTACAAGTAACTCTGCCACTAATAAACCCCACGAGGGGCAAATATAAATGCTACTGGAGCACAATGGTCCAACTCTTTCATTGCTTTTTAAAAGAGGGCTCAATTCACAAACCCTAAATAGCTTTTACTGCGTAACTCATATCGTTAACTGTAATATGACTTGTCCTCTAATCAGCACACATTGTCCAAACATGCTCTCAGGTTTTATAATCACTCATAAGTGTCTCACATTGGAGAACTGAACAGGAAGCTGTAATTGTGCTGTGGCGGGTGGATATGGCCACAGTGTTGTGCTGATGAATGGTTTGTGTTTGACACAGATTGATTTGGTGTTGAGCTGCTTGATGGAGGAGCTGCAGGACTTTGTTACACTGTAATTTTAAACTGGGTCACGGAAGGGCGGAGACAAGAGAACAGTGTAAAGAAACATGATTATTTTAACACGCAGTACAGATGCTGTGATGAGGAGTTCAGGTATCAGGGGAGAAGACTGACACAGTATCTGAACAGAGATGATATTCCTCAACCTCCTGATTCCAACCTCACAGGAGTCAGAATCTCTCCGTTCTTTTGTTTGTAATCCATGGACTGTTTAAATGAACAGTTCACTCAAAACATTTTGATGATATTTTTATGATAGCACAACTACAGCAATAATGTTTCCATGAATCGTGTAGTAAGTAAACATCAAAACATGCAACATTCAAACGGCCTTTTGTCTCCAAACGATGTAAAAGCGGCTTTACATATAATTAAAAACAAAACACAGAAAACAAAAAAAAACACAAACCACATGATATTGAACACACAATGATATTATTGCAAATGTTATTGTTAATTTTAAGGTGTATATTAATAAAACTAATTACAGACAATATTATAGTTGGATTATGAATATAAAGTTGACTAAACTGCAACAGCCCGTATCTCTTTCAGTGGTTTATGAGATATTATGTATTCAGACTAAAACAGTATTTACTTCTGAGACATTTACTCAACATGATAGATGACGGGTAACATATTAGGCAAAATATGTTGTTTCAGATTATATGGAAATGGCATTTGGAAAGGAGATCAAATTTTATAGGACAGGAGTGTAAGGGATTTGCAATAATACCATAAAATATCTTAACATTACATAATGAATGAAAATGAGAAAAAAATATGAAATAGTAAAGTCTTTAGTTAGGCCTGTAGTTAGGTCAGTATATTAAAATCAAAACACTAAGTTAAATGTCAGCAGTCTCCCAGTAACAAGCCAGGAGGGCAACAGTGGCAAGAAACCAAAACTCCAATGATGTACAGATGGAGAAAAAACCTTGGAAGAAGCGAGACTCAACTGGGAGTCTTCTCAACTGAAGACTCAACTGTCACATCAAAGCTGCAGTCTGTGACTTTTTTTGTTAAAACACTGAGAGCTTATAACAATTATTTATAATTTTTTTTAAATTGATTTAAAAACTGTCTGGTCTGATTTTGTGGCAGTTAATCACACTGAATTAAACTAGTTAAATTGACAGCCCTGGTTCTATGATAATCTTTCTGTTTAGTTATGGGCTGGAGCTCAGGGCTGGGTGGGTGTGACCCTACAGTTATCCCAGTGTCACCGGCCGGCCAGTGAGTGGAATGATTGAATGCAGTTATTAGTAGAGTGTGGACACTCTCCATGACAACCACTCCAGACAGACCCCGGAGGGCCACTGTGAGCTTTAATCACAGTCTGATGCTTTGACAGGCACCCTGTCCAATCAGAGAGCAAACAGCAGAGAAGAAGAGAGTCAGGGAGAGATAAACAAATATAAGAAAAATATAAGAGGTGCAGAAAACAGTGTCAGTACTAATATGATCATACTTAGGTGGCATTTTTATCATGGCTTGCACACAGCAGACAGTAGCATTATGCTGCCATATATGATATGCACAGTGTTGCTTGTATGCTGCTTGAATGAAGCAATCCCAGAATACATCACGACAAGCTCAGTAAAATTTAGGATTGTGGATGGAGGCGAGGAAATGGTTAATTTTAAATTTAATTTTTAAACAAGATACAGGTGGAAACCAAGGAAACAGAGGAGAAGCTAATGAACTTAAACAAGAATTGATAACTAATTCACTTAACACAAGAAAACTAGGTACAGAGATAAAGACATACATGTAACTGGTTTGTGTGCGACATATATATTTTGGGGTAATACTGTACAAGGTTCCATTAGTTAGCATTAGTTAACATAAACTAACAATGAATAATGTTTTTAGAGCATTTTTGTTAATGTTAATATAAATACAGTGTTGTTCATTAGCTGTTACATTTTAAAACTGCATTAGTAAATGTTGAAATTAATTTTAAGATTAATACATGCTAGTATTGTTAATTATTAGTTTAATATTAAATATTAGTTCATGTTAACTAAGGTAAGCTTTTGTAGTGGTGAAACAACAAATGAATTGAATGAAAAAACATTTGTATGAAAAAATCATGAATATCAGAAAAAGGCCCTGAATTCATGTCGGTAAGTTGAGTCCTGTGTTTACTTGATGAATGCTGTTTGTGTGGCTGTGAGAGGGACCAACAGTGGAGTTTGAGAAGACATTAGAAAGCACTGTCATTTTTCAGAGTTATTTGACACAGTCTGACAGCAGGCGTGTCCCGGTGACACCTGGCGAGTCGTGGGTCATGCCTCACATATAGCTCATGTGGGAGGTGACTGGTTCTCTGCCACAGGCTGTCATGTGTTACATTTGAGCTATTGTGTTTACTTTAAAGAGTCTAATACATCCACATAAAGCAGAAGCCACTGAGAGGAGACTTTCCTCCAGGATAAATGAGTCTTCATGTTAATAGGTTTGTGGAAAACAACAGCTGAGGGCAGTAGAGTTCTAACAACCGCTGGGTTCTAAAACTGATGGTTGGACGGATGCTTGAGCTAGTCATGACTTCCAAAGACTCTAAGGTTCTCATGGGACCAGATTAGGTTTGTTGCTGTGCAGGACTGAATGTATTATTTGTAGGTAGTGGGTGATATTCATGAGAGCTGTTGGTAGAAGCGAGCAGTCTGAGAGTGCTTGTTATTTTTTTTAAATGCATATTTCGAACACAATTCTTACATCCCTGCAGTGTTGAGAATTATTTCCAAAAACAAATTCCTTTAATGGCCTCGTTTTATAACAGGTTGTGTCCCGTCTCCTTCTGAAAGATCAGCGTGGTCTTGTGGCCTGAATCTGAATCACAGATGTTAGTGTTTACACACGTGTGCTTTGAGATTTATGTTACTTGACAAAAAGTACTTGTGGGAATTGTGGGAATTCTGCAGGAATGACACTCGGAAATGGGTTAAAAAAATCTGTGCAGAGCTCTACATCCTACAGTTTAACTAGTCTGAAGCGTCTCTGGTGAACTCTTGTGTGTGTCTGATTGTGTGTGTGTGTTATATTGTGTGAGTGTAATTACAAAGTTGTGAGAGTATTTGCATTATATGCATCACAACATGTTGAATGTTTAACTCAGACGTCGACACTAGCGAGGGTTCAACTCACTGGTTGACAGTGATTAATAAACAAAGTCACGCAAGGAAAACAACCATTGATTTTGTGATGAGTTTGTGTGGTTGAGAAATTGATTAGTAAAGAACAGACATTGTACCTCATTTACAACTTGCAAATGACTAACTATTGATGAGGTTAATTATGTCTGTATGTAAGTGCTGAATTGAAAACTATTTATCAGACCATTGGGGATTGGGAATTGTCTAAACAGTTGTGGGAGTATGTTTGTTATAGATATTGAGCTTGTTATAGATTTAAATGCAAAGCAGACATATACATTCTGTATACACACAAAAACTATTTTCTTTACTTGGTTGATGTATATCCTAAGAAGTTGGCATGAGCTATTATCCATTGAATGTTTTTTCCTTTGTTTTAAAGAACCAGTAACGTTTGTTTGTTGTTATTGTTAGGGAGGGAACAATCTGTTTTAGAGAGTGTTTTACTAGACAAACATTTGTTTCTTCTCTTTAAAAAGGAGACGTGTCATCAGTAATTTTGGGTCCTTGCCTGGACAACTGTCATTTTTAAATGTTAATATCTATTAAAATTTGAGATTCATGAAATCTTAAAACTGTTTTAAAGACACAATTTACCTTTTGTCAGTCGGTGTTTCTCTGCCCGCTGGCGTCTCCTGTAGGTCTGGAAGGTTGGCGAAGTCATCCTGCTCAGCCAATCCGATTGCGAGAGACAGCACAACCATCTTGCCCTCTCTGTCACAAAACATGAACAGCTTCAGTAGAGTAAAAGTGTAAGTCATGTTAGTCATGGACTGATGACGGTGACACAGGTGCTATAAAGAAATGAATTAAGAGTATGTGCTGGGTGGACTGCTGGACACTCAGTGTCACACTCCTCTGCCCTTTCTCTCTCTCTCTCTCTCTCTCTCTCTCTCGCTCTCACTCCAACAGAATCCGTCTGTGTTTTTACAATGAAACATTTGTTAGGTTTTGCTCACTTTGGGTACAAATTTGTCACTAATATATGGTTACATATGCCTCTGTGAAATAAATCATTCCTTCATGGGTTCTGCTTTCCACAATTTTAACTTCATTTGACTCTTATTTCTTCCTCATTCTGTCTTTTTCTCTTCTAATGTCTTCACACCAACCAATAAAAAAATCACAACTGATATCTGTCATATCTCTGATACCACAAGGAATATCTCTTTGATATCTCTGCTGTTTCTGCTTCTCTACCTGTATGTCTTCTCTTGATGGATAGTTTTAGCATTATTTTTTAAAAGATTCATAAAGTTTTAAAATAATTATCTACATGTTAACATTTTATTATTTTTAAAATGTTTGTATTGTTTTTATTGCAAATAATTTTTACCTTTATTTTAATTTACAAAATATAAACAAATACTATCAAACACGCTTTCAAACACAGTAATAATCCATGTTACAAAACTATAATTATTCATGGTCACATTTCCTTTTGTATGTTAATACAGTATTTAATCTGTTTATGAGTCGTTTGTTTTGTGTGTTTCAGCAGTCAGAAAGGCAGTGATACAGTCCATCAGCACAAGAACACAAATCAGTGTAATCCCTCATCCATGCAGCAGGATTAGAACAGTCACACAATCACAATATCAGGGAATTAAAGCTGGATACAGTTCATGTGATCCTGTAGAGCGAAAGATTATTACTGCATGAACTGTGCTGGAAAATACAGATTCAATTTAAACTGGTCGTGGACAAATATCTTTTTTGTAATGAAATGTTTAATGAAAAATTAAACATGTCTCACACTGTTAGTTTTGTAACCAAATGTACAAGTAGATACAATTTCTTTTGAAAGTGTTTAACTTAACAGTAAACAAATAATAGCTGTTGAGTCAGAGGATGTGATGAAATATTTAAAGTGCTTTTTAAGTGACACACTTTCTGCTGCCAGTTGGTGGCGCTATAACTGTGACTCACAACAGCCACATCATTGTGATCAGCCCACAACACGAAACGTATTTCCATATTTCCCATATTTAATGTTAATCACTCAGTGCATGCAGAAGATATGAGACACCTCCTGTTTGTCTTTTTGCCATAAACTTTTTGCCTCAACATGGCAACACCATTTAAGATATTAACAATCCTTTTACAATTTATCATACTCAATGTCTCTACTTTATTCTGACAAAGTTTAAATTGACTTGGGTAAATTTAAGAGTCACTCACAATAGCCAAATCACTAGCAAACACTCCCTAGAACTTAACATACAGCTTCACTTCACTCAAAATCACTCATTGCACACAGAAGATATGAGACACTTCCTGTTTCATTTTTTGCCAAAAAATGTTTTGCCTCAGTATCGCAATATTATTTAAGATATCAAATATCCTTTCACAATTTAACATCTTTATTGTCTTGGCATAATATTTGCACAGGTTGGAAACAATTCTGTAAATCATCTAGTATTTAAAAATGTAGTGCCACATACACATAAAATCCACATACAATCCAAAAGCTAATGCTAATGAATTAAATTTTGATGAGAACAATACAGGTACCAAGTTTGATGAGTGTAGGCAAAACTAACTAACCCCATCACTTCAGTCAAAAGGGGGCTTTATAGAGCCCCCCAACCGTGTCATATCTAAGCTTTTGCCCACGCCTAATGCCGACTACTATGACGCGTGTGCCGAATTTCATGCCATTTCAAGCATGTTAAGTATCAATGCACTCACTCTGTGTGGCGTGCAGGTGACACGTAGAACCATGAAGATGCAACAACCAAACAGATGGGCAAGCAGAGAGACACAGAAGAATGATGATGAAGTCATGAATCAATCATGACAGAATGACAGAGTGTAAGAAACGAGAGCGTGAGCAGGTGAGTGACAGCACAGACTCTACTGCAGAAAGAAGGTCTGCCATGATGTTCTTTGAATGTTGAAGCCTTTAGGTCTAAAATTTGAACGCTTGCTAACATGTCACTTGGCGGTTGCTTAGTTACTGGCTGTTTGGTTTGGATTAGATGTCATGAAGTGAAACCAAACCAAAATATCTGAATTACTAGGATTTGCACTAAATTTATTTCAGCTCCTCTGATACTATAGTGTTGCCTGCACTGCAGCGGCAAAAGAAAATCTATCTTTTTGTTTTGTATATATTTTTACATTGTAGCTACTAGATGTAGAGTACAGTATGTAGCGTACAGTATGTAGAGTACAGTATGTAGAGTACAGTATGTAGAGTACAGTATGTAGAGTACAGTTTGTTGGGCAAATAGACAGATACGACACATACAGACATTTGGAAATGCTGCTAATGGAGAATCATACTTTTCCCCCTCAGTAGCAGTAGTAGTAACAGCATTTACCAGTGCGGATAACTGTAAAAACTAACCAGTCCAACCTTAAACTCTTACACAGGCTAGACTAGTATTAACCAATGTAAACAAATTAAATTCATGCTGGTATAAGATTGTTTTTTTCAACAGGGTAAACATGTGGCTGATGTAAGGGTGATGTAATGGTATATACATGTAACCTAGACACTGACATTTCAAGGATCCGCTCCAGGGCAAAAATATCAATTATGTTCAGTAGTAAAATTAGACATGAGGGATTGGGGGGTTACTATGAAAGCATTATTAAAGCAACTATTAAACATCTTACAGTTCATGTTGTGGACATTTCTAAAAACATAACAGACTGTGAATCTTCACACATACAGAACATTATTACACACTGTCTGCAAAACTGTTGTGTGAAACAGAAATTCAGTCTTCTTCTGTGGCTGACTATACTGTATATTTGAAAAATCTGTTTCGAAACAGTTATTATTTTGCTAATTCTGTTTTGTGCCATCAATGTTATACAATTTACTCTCAATGTTTGAAATGAAACAACTGTGTAAATTGGCATTTCAGACTCACACGAATGACTTGACGTCCATGCCTCTGGTCCGGATCTGTCCTACCATGTGGTCCCAGCTCCCAGGATTAGAACGTGACCGTGTCCCTCCAGCTGACCTGTAGCGGGACACTCCTGCCCCAGCCGGGCTACCACGCACACCCCGCAGGCCCCCTCGATGGCCCCCTCCTCCTGCCCCAGTGTGCAGTTGGCCCAGACTCTGGGAGGTAACTGGGGGGTCGTTGGGGCCTGGTGGGATCTGGTGGGTTAGGGGCTGCTGGAGGCTTTGCTGCCTGACCAGTGGCCTGGGGCGGGCTGCTGAGGATGGGATGTGCTCCAGAGTGGAGGTGGTGGACAGAGAGGGGTCCCCAAAACTAGCATCCCATAGTACAAAGGGGTCAAGTTGTGGGACGAGACAAGGGCAAGAACAGAGCAAAAGGGACAAAGTCACAAAATAAAGCGAAGATAACAGGATTAATGTAACAGGACGAGTAAATGCGTAACAGGAGCAGAAAGCCAGACATGATCAGACAACACATTGAGGAAGAGTGATAGACACAAAACGCACAGCAGGGGTCAGAGAACAGAAAGTGATAAAACAGACATTTCAAGACGTCCAGACAGCCACAATGAGGAAATGAGGGAAGAAAAGAAAGGCAAAGTTAGGCAGAAACATTAACAAAATGTGCAAAGTTCACTTAAAGCAATACATTATATTCTACTAACACAGTGCTGGTGGCAGAGTCAGCGGCCAATCAGAAACTGTTACTGTCTGTTGATGTTAAAGTTTTCAGAACAAAAGTAGATGCAGAACTAGGTTATTAAAAAAGCCTGATGTGTGATTCACTGCATGTTCAGCTGATGGATTGTACGGTTGTTGTATGAGTAATGTGGCTGCAGACACGGGTAAGTTAAAAAGTAACATATTTACCTAATCATTTGGCTCTCAAGTCTGTGGAAAACACAGGGTGAGTCTAATCCCCCTTCAAGCCTTCACTTCTGCGTCCTCAGCATCTCAATTCAATTACAATGTTTATCATCTCAACAGCTTCCTTTGCTCTGTGTCACGTCTGATTACTGTAAAGTCTTACTGAGCTGCTCTGTTGATGCTAATGCTCACCTGAAGCATTTACTGCATCAGAGTTACTATCCGCTCAAGGAAAGTGTCTCTGGAGACTCTGTGTGAACTGAATGAAAATCAACAGTTCACTCGAACTCTGTCACTTCTCTGTATATACACTTATCAATGTTGTCATGGCAACACACAAAGTGTAGAAACATCTCAACAATGATCAAGAGAAATGGGAGACACCTGAGCTCAATTTCAAGTGTTGTTGCAAAGGCTCTGAATACTTTTGCCAATGTGATAGTTCAGTTTTTATTTTTAATACATTTACACACATTTCTAAAATTCTGCTTTCACTTTGTCATTAGGGGTTAATGAGTTTAGATTAATGACAAAACATGAATTTAAATGATTACAGCATCAGGCTACAATGTAGCAAAGTTGAATCTTATGCATGTGTATAAATATTACAGGCATTATACAGCTTGAGCTGCACTAACATTCAGCTTTACTCCTGACATCATCTCTGCTTTAGTTGTGTGTGTTATAAATAGAGTTAGTGAAGCAGGAAGCATCGTGCGGCGGTTATGGAGCCGTGATCAAAGAAAAAACAAGAGAAAAGCCAAATCAAAGAATAAAGGACTCTCCAAATGCAGCTGCTCTGTTTGAGTTTCTTTAGAGGGAAAATAAAATGTTTTTCTCATTGGATTCAGCGAGATTCTGTCCCCTGACAGATATGCAAGCTGTGAAAATCCACATTAAAACCACTTTGTTAAAGACTGGGCAAAAATAACTGATTTTAAGGCAATTTTAGGCCAATACTTTCCCTAGAGTGACCTTAAATATTCAGTGGTAAGATTTGAGCACAGAGACACCATTACTAATGCTTTTCTCAACCATCTTCTGTAACACAGCAGCAATATTATATTTTAAAATTATAATGGATTTTATCCACTCAGGGCAAAAACTGTCAGACAATCAATGTACTTGATATTCCCACATTAAAGAGCTCAACCAAACTTAAAATTGGTTGATAATTTACTGACTCTCATTTAGTTCCAAACCTGAGACTTTCCTCTGTGCAATGCAAAAGGTTTTTTGAGAACGTTTGGAGAAATTTTCTAGTTGCTCTTACACCTACCTTCTTTTTGCCTTCTATTTTCTATTAAATGAACACTATTAAACACTGTAAAAACACTATAAAAGAAGTACATTTGACTCACATGCTATAATCCAAGTTTTCTGAAACCATAAGATAGTTTGTGTCCCCTCTGCTGGAGCTCCACAATAAATTACAAAAGTCAAGCCCCAGTCCCCAATCACTTTTATTGTATGAAAAGAGCGACCACAACATTCTTCAAAGATTCTCCTTCATAGAGGAGACGTCATAAAAGGCTTGAAATATTGTAAAGTTAATAACGAAAACTGTTGTTTTAACCATCATCTGTCTTTGGGTTTAATATTTGATTACTGAGGAAAGGGATCTGTTTTGTTCTTGTCCTGAAAAATCATCCTATGAAAGATCTCAAGCCTATCCTGACAAACACTGACAAGATATTTTCATCCACCTCCTTCAAATACTGGCTGAAGTGAAGATACTGGCAACTCTCAAGAGTCCTCCAGCAAATCCTTGAGCTTTAGCACAAACCTGTAGCAGTTTATTACAGAACCTCAAGACACCATGTGATAGGATTCCTAACGGAGGACAGTTGTATAAGAGCTGATTTTGAAAGAAGGCAGGAGGGAAAGAAGAAAAGAGAGGCGGGGTTACAACTCAAACATTTTTAACAACAGAAAACAATTAAAGGCAGAAGCTTAATGAAAGATTAGATGCTACATTTATGAGCTGATAGTGGAGTTTTACCATAGCAACAGTTTTCTGTACATCACACTTGATGTCACAGTAACTTTGAGCAAAGGATCAAATATTCACAATCTAGTTGCAATTATCTTGTTTTGCAATATATGGTTAAACATACAATCATATGATCTGAACGTGTCACACTCATGGATATATATAGTTTAAGAACAATTGTGCTAAAGTTGATTTTTAGGGGCTTAACCACAAAGTCCTGAAAGCCTATTGTAATTGTTAGAATTGTTTATTACTATTAGGGGTCAAGCCCTGAAGACCCCTATACTATCCATTCGTTTTCTTCTTCCGCTTATGAAGTCTATGGCAGCCCATATGGTACACAGGAAAGTGATGAAATTTGGCACACAGATAGACGACAGTCTGAAATGTTACCACAGCAAATTTGGTCTCTACCCCAACCCCTCTAGTGCCACCAAAAGTTAAACGTTTCACTAATGTTTATAATCATAACCTTTGACTCGTAAGTCCCAATAAACAAAATCCTTTGGCTCATGCCGATAGCAACCAACCCTGTGATGTTCAGGAAAACCTTTCCACCATTCCGAATTTAAAAAAAAAAACTACTTTTTCAAACTCCTACTATGTGCAATTGCATATTGTTACAAAACTTGATATGTTGTCTGTAGAGGGAGTCACAAAATAATAATTCATTCAGAGTCTTTGCAAGCCATTAGTGTACAAATGTAATAGAATGTTTGAAGAATAAATTGAAGATATATGAAATAAATACAATTTCCTCTGAGTTTTATAATTGGCAAATACATAAACATGTATGTGCTTAAGTACAATAATATTTCGTTTATAAAGACACATTTCAGCAGTCATTTGATTTATTATCTGCACTGACCACAGAGAAACATGCTTACAGTAAAGTACTGTACTCTTCAAACATGTCTACTGTAATATGTTTTGTGTGTGTGTAGTATTATTATGCTGGACTATTCAGCACTAAAAGATCAGTGAAATTTATGCATAAGTCTTGCAGCCGCAACATGAACTGAAATCATCATTTCTCATTTTCTATGTTTATACTAATTTCTCTTTAAAAAAAATTTGTGTGTATTTAAAATGTATTTAACTTTTATTCAATTAAAATCACAATATTGACATTTAAATTAGGCCTTTGACTTTTTTTATTTACAAACCATGTTTGTTGTTCCAGCTGTGAAGTTCTTGTGGAAATATTTTTTCAGGAATGTTTTAAACATGTATATGATAATTTAGATGATATTGTTATACCTTTCCATATGGATTATGAAATCACTGCTACATATATTGAAAAATATCTTTTTGCACATGAAATATGAATATCTTAATATTTATAAGACTTCAACCGTCAAGATATGATTAGCCACAGCACCGGTCTTATGTCATGTTTTTTAAGTGATCATTTCTCAGCTTGTACAGAAAACAAGGCTTAACTAATTTTAACTTGGACACAATTTAACTAATTTTTCAGTGTATAGTCACAAATAAGATTTTTACAAATCCTTACACATGATTGACAGCCTAATGTGAGAAATGTCATCCAATGATTACAGAGTGACACAGCTCAGAGGCAGTTTAACTCCATTATACACTGCTGTTAAAAACATCCTTTACTCCAACCTTAAATTTATTTGTAATCAGTGTCAGTCTAATGCACCTTAATTCAGGTCTTATGCACCAGCCAAGCACACAGTCAATGTGAGAGCCGTGGAGTATAACTATAGCATAACCACTGTGAACAACATAAATGCATTGATAAATAAGCTAAGCACCCAATTAACTTTGCTAACCTAGCAAACAACACAATTCGTATTAGCTTGATAAGTACACAAGCAAGCCATTATCGCTAGCTAATTTAAAACAGTTTCCCACCTGACATAACGAATGACACATTAAACCCACTGTGCAAATTCAGGATTTAAGCAGTGGTGATGTGCATGTATATAGAGCCCAAAATGAACCCACGGTGTCTGTAAAATCTGACTTTGCTGGACAAATGAAGCCCAGTGAGCTGGTAACTCTATCTGGAACTGTAGCATAAAACATTAGCTTGTTTTTTATATGAGAAGCGCAGTCACTACAATACACTGTATTATGTGCATTAAACTGTATTATGTGCATTAAACTGTATTATGTGCATTAAACTGTATTATGTGTATTGATTTTTGATATACAGCTTTATATCACTTTAATCAGTATAATTAAATTTTATTATTATTCATATTAAGATATTGCTCACAGTTGTTTCACTCAGTCATTCTTTTAAATACACAAAAATTAACCTAAAGCTAACATTTGCTATTTTTTAAAGCCGCAATCCATAACTTGCCTCTCTGACAAACATAAACACGCAAGTTACATGCAGTTAGTTTTTAAAGTGGAGGACAAGTTTACAAAACACTCCAGCATCCTCAGCATCCAGATATAATAATCACATCTTCCTTCTGTTTACAGATGTGATATAACCTGACAGCTCAAATTATAAATCATTATTATAACATTACCGTTGTAAATCAGAGGCCATTTTAAACACTGATTTATGTACTTGCTCAAATACTCATTTATGTTCATTTTATGCCAAAAGTTTTGGACTGCAGCTTTATCTCTGAAGATAAAAAGTCTGACCCATCACTCACTTGCCGGGTCTCAAGCTTCCGGAATGCAGGTGGCTCTGGATGGTTTGCCACTTCCCGGACCTGCTGGTCCCTGCACCTATGCAGCTGTCACTGCGACTCGGACCACCCACTGCCCCCCCACCCACCCCGCTTTTCTCCAGCGATCCACTGAAAGAGGGACAAGAAGTCAGCAGATGTAGAAACTGAAATATTAAAAGTTTAAATAAGAGCAAAAAGTATCAGTACAGACGTTCACAATGACAAAACCGACTCACACAGAGACAAAAGACACAGACCCGCCCACGACTCCCAGGTGTCGAGACAAGCACAAAGACCACGGGACTATGATGCTCATTTAAGACAGAGATGACCCAAAACATAATTGTGCACAGAGCTCAGGGGTGACCAGAAACAGGGGAGATGTGACATTTGCTGACTGCTGAAATATTTCCTTTAACTCTCACTGATGTAGTCAGTAATTGTTTTAATGGGGTTGTTCAGGCTGAAGTGCTGATGTCATTCACTGTCAGTTACAGTTGCTGTTCTGAGTCAACATTAACAACAGTGACCATTGAACAAAGTTCAGCAGAGTTACATCTGCCGCATCACAATGTGGCAACAACCAATGGGAGTTCAGAGAGTGAAGCTATGGGATACTGCTGAGACTCTATGAAAGCGCATTAAAAATAAACATAACTAAATTGGTTAAATTAACATATTTTAACCAAACTAATGTGTGTAAGTCAGACAGATATAAGGTAGAATTATTTTTCATGCATGACAGCGCAGTTGAATTTTAATCCTGAGTCTGGCAGCATAAAGTGAAACTGAATAATCAGAAAAGATAAAAAAACGGACCTGTAAATTGTTTCTGTTTCAAATGCAGAAGAAAAGGGCAAAAGAGAAAGAAAACTTCCCTCCGATCAATGTACAAATTTTATTCTGTTATTTATCAAAATGAATGATAAGAATTAAAGTTATTGCATTATCATCTCTCTATCTCTCTAATCAGTCAGTTCATCTACACTCAACTCTTCAACTGATGTTTTAATGAAGAGATTATCTGAGGAGGAATAATCTGTGTATGATTATCAGCAACTATATGATAATAAACCACTACAATCTTTCATTCATGACTCTGACTGAATTGAACATACATGGTAGTCAGTGCTTTTACATGTAACATATAACATAAGAATTCTTCTTTTAAGAGGTAAAAAGGGAAAATATGAAGTAAAAAGATGATGAATATGATGTGAATAAAGACTAAGGAATGTGAAAGTAGAAACAAAAAAGTTTGGAGAAATGTTTAGACTTTTGAAACTGTGTAACAGTGAGAACCAAACTACACAGACAAAACACCAGAACTACCATAAAAACACAAAACTACAGACATGAAAACACAGAAAGACCCTCTATCTTGATTCAATACACTCTGAACCAAGATATTCTTAAATATATCTGAACCTTATTTTGGTCAGAGGTTTTGAGGGTCTCCATAAGCTGAGAGTGAATGTCAGTAATGAGAGCTGCTGGCAGGGCTGTGTGAAACAGAACTCTGTACAGTACAGAAGGCAACAGGATACATTTGCCTTATTAATGTTTGAGGAAGTTTTTTTGTCTATTACTGTAGGTACAATTTTCCATCTTTAAAGGAATAATAAATGGTACTGATAAAAATCTTCCATTTCATATTATTTAATTCATACATTAAACAAAACAAAAACAAAAGTGGTTCATATAACTCATGTGCAATGTTCTGTTTATATGCCAGTTTTTTGTGAGAAACAACCAAAATTTAGGTTGATAACTAATTTTTAAACGTATTTTAACTTCTCTTTCAAATGTCGTTTTCCAGATCTGCAAATAATTAATCAATGTCATGAGCCGTGAAAGCAGTTTAATGACCGGTCACACATGAATTTATAGGTCACACACTATTTACAGTCCTTCAGTGTTTAGGAACCAGCTCACACTGCAAAATATATCTTTTGTGTTCCACAGGAAAATAAAATACTGTAAGTAAAATGAGGTTAGATTATGATTAAATCTTAATTTTTTAGAAGAACTATTCTCACAGGCACAACCAAAGTACCAAAACTCTCAGATCCTCCATCCGCTACAAAAATAATGATGTTAGTGGAGGCCAGTGGGCGAGTAATTGACCAGTTTTGTGATTCTAGAGTGAACGTATAAAATATTGACTCGTAGGTTCAATTTGCATATATACAAACACAATCTGCAGTTATAAGTGTATGTTTGCGGGCGGGAACCTCCAGACACGCGTATCCTTTACTGTATCTAATCAATGAGATTGTAATTCATTCAGGGAGATAAGCCAGAAAGATCTGCTTCCTCTCTGAAGATAATGACTTCAATTAATCAATTAAACACAAGAAACATGAGGCTCATCTCATAATCCTCAGAACTGAGGCAGTGGGGTTGACCCAGACATGGGACATTTCATCTTGTTTCAGTCTGGACTGTGATGTGCACTGAATGGCAACTAGAACAGCAGAAATGATCTGGATTGCCCTGAAAATGAGGTTTTACAGACGGGCTTACAGGTGAATCTCACCAACTGTCAGAAACAACATTTGTCCCAAATTCAAAAAGAAAAGTTGCACTTGTTAAAGAGTGAATAATTTAATAAATTAATAAATTGTCCACACAATGAATGATCTTAAATAGGCATTATTTTTCTAGATCTTTCCTAAGATCTGTAGAATTATCTTATCTTTTACATATATTTTTCCTCATATAAATTTTATCTGTAAGACGCTAGCAGATTCATAACTGATGTATTATTAATGATGCGTTATGCACTATTTGTTAGCTAGCAGAGATCATTGAGCTCTTGCACAGAGAGGAGGGTCTCTTACCACTCACAACACAGACTCACTTTGGTGTGAGGCGAGGGTCTCCGTACGGGGCGTAAGGGGACGTGTTTAGCAGAAACTCTTTTGGTGGGTAAGAGCTCCATCGCTGCTGCACGTTACTGCTGTCATTGTTATTCCAGAAGTCCCTGTCCAGATCACTGCAGAGAGAGAGAGACACAGAGAGACACAGAGAGAGAGAGAGACACAGAGAGAGAGAGACACAGAGAGACACAGAGAGAGACAGAGAGAGAGAGACAC
>JAZGTK010005478.1:0-22356 GCA_036877625.1 Ambastaia sidthimunki
AAACATTTTGGAAAATGCAAATAACAAACATCTTTTTAATTATATTTTCTATTGTACATTTTTATTGACTTTGGAAAAGAGGTGGAAAAAACAGTAATATGAACCAATATTATATATTTCATAGCACATATCTATTTTCCAGTCTGTGCAAGAGATAAGAAATTGGATCTTATTTGTATCTCTCATGAGTTCATTAAAGTTTGAGCTTCCCTCATACCCAGTGTCACACTGTTCCACTGTCTATATGACTAATAGATGGATTCTTTCAATTAGCATTCATCTCTGTTCTCCTCTGTGATGATAGAAGATCAAATATCTGTAAAACCTGAGCCTGTTAATAAGCCACTGACTTCACTTACTAGTAAATCCATTAGATCAAAAACCTAAACAATTAGTTCTTGTTGCAGTTTGTTTTGGTGTCACATGCAGGAAATCACATGGGGATGCAGATGTGGACTCGTCATTGATGGACAAGACTAAATAAATGGTACAAAGCAGAACTAGATCCAACACCAAAACTTACAACTGCAGATGATGCAAACTTTTTCTGCACCCAAATATCCTCCTACCCCTTCTTATAAAGAGAGAGAGAAGCATACACAACATCGACATTACAATAAACAGTGCTCGCCAGGCTTGGCTCTTTATCTGAAACTAATAGTGGCCTGAGGCAGCTAGCAAAAATAGAACAAGCAGAAGCACAAGAGGAAGGAAAGAGAGAAACCTGGTGAATTCCTTTATTCTGCTGTATCAAATTAAAGGAGGGGGTGAGTTTGTGGGCTCTAAAAATGAAATTGAATATGAACAAGGTGAAGAAACTGTCACTCCTGCTGTAGTGGCTTCAGATGAGCTGTGAACGTTTTAAAATTACGCCTGGATCATTTACAGATGAAGTTTAGTGTGTTCTGCTGTATACTGTGAATGAAGCCATTAACATTTTAATGAGATCGAAATCACGATAATGTAAGATCCAGAGCCAATTGTTTTCCTTCCTTTCAAAAACTATGTACACTTCATCTATTGCCTGTGCTTTGAGATTAGTATTTTTATATATAATTTTGTAAGCAAAAGTATCAAACCCCATAGTAAAGGCAATTATGAATTCTAAAGCATTAAGGCAGTCTTAAATTTTAATTTTAACCCCCCAAAAAATTATTTAATAATATTAAAAAAAATAAAAACACTAACTAGAAATCTTCCACACAGCACTCCTCGTATTTCGAGTCTTAAAGGACACAGAAGTGAAAAAATTAGTGACTAAATAATCCCATAACCAGCAAGGATGAAGTGAGGGGAAAAAATAGAGTTGGAGAATGTGCGGAGAGAAGGATGAAGAGAATCGATTAGCTGGGTTTGCAGAAGGAGGGAGGCTAAGACATCAGCTGCTTGCTTCTGATAACAGCACAGCCATGTAACCCTCCGCTCGCTAATGCACTCGCTGATCATGGCTTGGCGACTGTGCGCGTGATGGGGCTGTCAGACTTGTGCTCATTAAGTAGCTGAGTGGTGCCAGCTCTGTGTTGTACTGCCAGCGTCTTACTGCATTCTGAGGCCAGAAGAGATGAAAAAAGCATGTTTTTAAATCCTCATGTCTATAATGAACCACAGTGCTGGGTCATTGAGACAGTGGCCTTTAACACAGGAAGTGAGTGGCTTGTTAATATTTGTGGCGACTCGTGTGTCAATACAGTGAACGTCTGTTTGCAGTTCTTAATGTGTGTGAGCACGTTACGGCCACCTGCAGCCATATGTAACTTCATTGTGCAAAACAGAATGGCTTCATATACGAGACAGCACACAAATGGAATAGTCAATGTAGCTGGTGGGTGAGAACATCGTATCGCACTGAACGCTGGCAGCCAATCAGAATTTCACACGAGAGAATGGAATTTTGGGTAGGCTATAGACAGGGTCAGGAATAGGATTGGGGTTTAGAGGGACAGGTGGACCCATTTTGCTGTGTAATGTTGAGAAGTGTTGCACATGGCAACCTTGTAGAGCATGACCTGATACTGTACAGTATTGTGCCATCTGATTATATCCATCCAAACTGAAAAGACAGTATCACAGGATCTCACACCATTATACAGCGTATGTCATTTAAACACACTCCTCTGTAGAATGCTATGAGGAAAGTCTTCTGAAAGCAGTGCATCTATTACTGACATTTCATTTGTACGTACCTTATATTTTAATACCTTTTCAAATAGTTATTGTGGTTAATTACTTCTGATTCTTACTTGTGCTTCTGTTCCCTACATGAAACTGCATTTTATTCTAAAAGTGGTGCCTTATTGGGGAAAAAAAAGTGCATTTTTTAATCACTCCGTTCAGGTGATTACATGGCCACTGGAGTTGCCAAATCACTCACAAATTGCACATTTTACCACAAAGTTTTATCTTTTTAAATACATTTCAGAGCCTGTCTTGTGCATATGTAACCTTAAACATCAGACTCGTGGTCAGTTCCAAGAACTGATATTTGAGGTAAGACGGTACAAAAGCAGGAATGAGCTTTTCAGAATAGTTGAAAATGGATGTCAAACCAGTTTTACATTTCAGACCAATTTTTTGTATTCCAGAGGGATATTGAATTATATAGTTTTTTTAACAGGTTTGAATTTTAAGCACAGTGTAAAAAGGATAATATGGCAATTTATTACTTAAGAAATGTTTTTAAGTCATTGTAATGGAAGGCATTGGGAGGTATTTGGAAGTTGGGCAGTAGGAACTTTTATCTGAGATATTTTGCTGTCTGAAAGATTGTTGCACTAGCAAAAGTAGTACAAAAATATTATGGTGATGCATTTCAGGAGATAATTTGTCTTGAAATCTTTGCCTGTAGCTTTACTGATTAGAACAGAAAGCATATTTATAATGGGCTATAGTGAGTTTGCAGTGAATATGAAGTAAGCAATTAAGTATCTTCATAATTCAGAATTTTATTTTGTGCCTTGGGGCAGTAGTAAGAAATCATAAAAATTCATTGAAACTTTTGTCTCGCTTTTCAAAATTGAAAAGTGAGACAAAAATCACGTTTGCAATAAAAATATGTCGCTTATTATTACGTCCACAATGTGTCCAGTTATGGGAGTATACACTGATGTACTGATAAAGGTTTAGACAGCCAAAACATCTCAACACTGTGTATATTGAAATATTTCAAGGACATTGCCAGGAGTCAGTGGAGAGGAAACTAAAATCTAAATCTGCAGACCAAAATGTAGTGCTTCATTTCAGTGGAAGATTAAGTAGAACGTTAGGTGGGCGTGGCCAGTTTAGTTGCTTGGCAAGGCATTTAAATGTGAGAGGAATAAGTGCTAGTCTTTGATTGACAGCCTCCTAGATAAACACCATCAAATTGTACACTACATTTTGTCAGGCTATCTTTTCAAAATATTGATAGCCTGTAAGAGTAGTTTTGTTAAGAATAGCTTAAGTGCTATCATGATACAAAGGCGTGCAGAAGGGACTTATTTAACAATGTGTTTTAAAGAGGAGCAACTTTGTATTAGGATCTTCAGATTCACATAACAGGAGAAATTGTAGGCAGCATAATCTGTTTAGGAAAGGATGCCTGGGATGACAGTATGTGATAGAAGTTCTAGGAGTTTTCACAGGGTTTTTAACAGGTTTCACAGGTTTTAAGGGAAAGATACATCCAGATACACTTGATGCAGTATTGCAGTGTCTCTCATTTGTTTTTGCTTTTAGTTAGTTGCAAAAAGTTGTACAGATAACTCACTTTTGAGTACAAAATGTCATTAGTTTTCTGGTGGTGCGATTTAAAAGTAGGGTAGGCAATTTCAGAGAGGCTAATGATGGTTAATGTTTCTTTCTTTTGCACAACCCACTATGAATGAAGACTAGAAATGTCAAAAGTACTTTAGTTTTTCTACAATAGTACCAACTCAATTAGTTGGTGGGTGGTAAAATAAATGGCAAAGGCCTAGTTCATAAAATCATATTTGGCTGTGCAACATCCAGCATCCACACATACAATATAGTGTTAACTTACCAAAGTCTGAGGCCTCACTTACCACGGTCTTCATTTCAGCAAAGCAAGGCAGACATCGCATTATGTAATTAATATGCGTAAGTCAAGTATTAACCATAGCAAGACACGAGTGCTCACAGGAACATCAGACGAAACATGATAAGCAGTTGTTGTTAATAAAGAAAGGAGGGTGTTTAATGTCATTCAGTTTTTGCTGCGGTGACAAAAATGTGAAGAATCATCAGATTTCAGAGGTGCATGCACAGATAGCCTCACTGCATGAATTTAGCCATTTAGACAAGCTCATATAGATTTTTACATGCATCAGCAATTTTCTGTGAAATCCTTAAATCTGTTCTTTCATCCGCTTTGATAAACAGACTCCTTCCTGAAGAGGATTTACTGTAGTTTACCTCTGAGCATGAAAATCTAAATAATTGTATATATACATGACCAGATTTCTCTGGTTATCAATAAGAAAAAAACATGTTCTCTGATGTGGCATTGGTGCAGTACATCTGTTGTCAGACCTTATTACAATAGACAAAGCTTTAAGAACTCTTTCATATCACATTTCCACACAACCATGCATGCATGCATACCTCACAGTAGACCTCATAGGGATATTTTTAAGCTCTTTTCTATTTCTTCTTTTTATTATTTGCTTTAAATGTAGAACCACGAACAAAAAAGATTTTATTCATTCCCTAATGCTAGGATGTAATTTATGGGCCTTCGTTGTAAATTTGTATAGATGACACATATCAAATCTTGACAGTAATTCTCTGCTGCTATCACTCATGCACACTTTGACTATGAACTATTAATCTTTGCAAACAATGTCAGCTGTGATTCAGAAAGCCCAAACCACTGTAGCTGCCAAGACAGGCAGCAGAGAAACATCCATCGCTCATAGACACACTCTTGTTACAGTGCAGTCAACACCAGGGGCCTGTTTTGAAGCAAATAGAAAATATTAGTGGATGCTGGGGAACAGAAGAAGAGAACCTTTGTTTTCTTTTAGCTGCTGTAAAGAGGTTTTAATATAGAGCTGTCATATACTGGTAATGTATTATAATATAATAAGGTACATTAACATATTTGCTAATGTAATTGCATTTAGTTAAAATGGATGATGGATGGATGGATGGATGGATAAGAGATAAGAGAAGAGAAGTTATATAAAAGTGTGAGAAATTGAAGAAAAGGCTTCTGAAGAAAGACAACCAAGGCATATTAAGATTCGGGAGAAGGAATGGTGGGTGAATCAGTTTTACTTTTGGACTCTAGAGACCAGTTTGTTATTTTACATCAGGACAGATTTGTCTTATTTTTCTCATCCAGCTGTTTCCCACAAAACATTAACAGAAACTCTTGAAATTAAAAGCATTTCATCAGCCTGCAAGGGAATGAAGCAGAGACTTTTCAAGGCTTCACTCACAAACATTTTTCAAACTATTTACATGAAATTTTGAAGGCCTGTTCTAGCTTTCATTTAACACTTGCTAGATATGAAAGAATGACAATCTTTGCAGAAAATACAGAAAAGAGAGAGTCACACAGTATGTGAGACTCTTTCACAACCAGCATTGAGTGAACGAATATAAAACAAACGTTTTTTAAAATCAATAGTTGTTCTTAAGGCAGATTAATTCCCCTTCAACACTCTTCAAAGCCTGCCGTCTTATTTTGTGTCTCTGGAATGTCTTTCTTTTGTCCCTTTGCTTATGTCATGCATCTTATGATTCAGCTGACCTCCTCCCCTCCATTAACTATTCTTCACCTCCATTTCTCTGAATATTCTCCTTTATCAATTTGTTAGAATAGCTTGAAATGAAAGAGTTGTATTAATTCCATAGAACAGATTTGCTGGCACGTGATCGCTTTCATTCAGGTCCTTTACTTCCCTGACATAGTGAAGATGGGTAGTCAGATGTAAATCTTTATGAGTTTACTCTGACAACACCTTTCAGTGCAACTCAAATTCTTGATTAAGCAACATAAGATAATAGATTATTAAAACAATCAATAAATCAATCAGTTTTACAAGTCTGGAGATGCACAGTTTAAATCTTGATGATAGAGGAGCAATCTTTAAATGTCATGAAGAGAACTTTTCAAATAAAAAATAATCATGTAAAACTTTTCGATTTATGGAAGGCGTAAAAAATAATGTTAGCTTTATTAACTTTAATGAGTCTATATGTTAAAGCTTTGCAAATATAAGTATTTTGCAACCAGGTCCTCTTGGGGAGTTGGGAAGCACTGTGCATTCCATTGATTTTAGATGGGACAAAAATGGCTGCATTGGGCGATTTTCTTTTTTTGTCACTTATAGACAAATACAAGAAGCTTTTAGCACAAGAGAAAAACAAACTGAAGAGCAAAGAATGCATTAAGTGTTTTTGATAATTTATTTGTACTGTTTAATTGTTCTCGTTCTGCCACAAAATCCATACGAATGACAAACAAACCAAAATTACTTGCATGATTGCAGTGAAGACGTCAAACACTGTTTGGTCAGTCCTCTCAACAAAACACTCTCATTCATTCAGGACAAAAAACTACACAGATGTGTGTGTCCTAGCAACAAAGCATGTTTTTTAACAGAGCTCTTTCAAAAACTAACTTGTTTTTCTGCTACATTTAATTTGATGGTAAAGTGTCATGCATCATCAAATCACAATGAATGAGAGAAACAGTAGCCGGAAACAACTGCTGAAAATAAAGGTGGAAAGGTCTAAAGATTTTCTTTTGCAAAATACAAAAGGTGGCATTTTGGTAAGATATCATTCACAGATTGTTTGTGTTTACTGTGTGAGAAGCAAAGTGGAACCTGATGAATTGATTTGTTGCTTTCAGCAAAGGGAAGTGTTAGGTTGCATCAATTATTACTGTGATGAGAAAAGTGAAAATGTAAATATAATATTGCTTTAACAAAGTTACAGTATAACCTTTATACTGTATAACCTTTATGCAGTTTAAACTAGAGAGTTTCAGTATACTGTATAGACCATAGTGTAGGCTATAGAGACTACTGGGTATTTGATTGCCTCATAATATATAACTATTTGACTCTTTCTGCATTGTCAAATGTTGACATTTATATTTTTGGATGATAATAGAATTTAGGGATTTAGCAAATAGTTTGCACATTTTGTCTTCAGTTTTTAAGACAAGTTTTTAAGACAAACAATAAAGCAATAAAAACAATAAACAATAAAAACAGGTCTGTGTTAAATCACCTGGTAAGCGCTGAAAGTATTAATAGTTATAAAGAAAACTACAAGTTTACATAAGTCAGCCAGATATCAGAAGTCTTTTAAGCTGAAGTCCTTTTTTGAAGATCCAACCCAAGCAAGCAGAAATGCTGTTGAGATATTTTGGACTAAAATCTCAAGACAAGTAATAACTTGTTCTGAGAGTCAGGTGAGGACAGCTTTTTAAGCTTTGTGTTTCAGAGCACATGGTCTTCCAGCCAAGCTAGGACTAAATAAGACTTGAATAAGCAGTTGATCAAATCCTAGATCATTATCCTGCTTTCAGATGTGTTACTGATTCAGTTGTCTTCATTCACAATACTGTGAATGCGATGATCTGAACTTGTCTAGACTTAATTCCTTTCCTCCTCAAATATCAAATAGCGCTGCTGACGTACTTAATTGGTGTTTCCTGGTATGTGCCATTTAAACAGATTAGGGGTCAGTTTTGCACCTGCGGAGTTCAACAGGAACAAGGTCTCTGTCAGTTGTGTGATACATGACAGAAAGACAGAAGGAGAGCAAAGGGAATACGTTTCTGGGTTCTCAGCAGGGGTTACCAGATGAGATTAATAAAATTAAAAAAAAATAAGTTGTGTTTGAATCTCATATTTTTTTTGTCCTACCCTTAGTTCCCTTTTCCCTGTAGCAATGGAAAGGAGCCCTGTGCCTCAACGGGGGGCTTAGAGCTTTCAAAGGAGGGTTGTGGAATGAGAGAACTGCCATGAATTTAAAATATAGTTGTTATGCTTTCAAAAGGTCAACTTGTTATATGTTTGCGGTACGACCGGAGACAGATGAGTTGATGACGAGATGAAAGTGGGCCGTGGGGAACAGGGGGTGGGTGGGCGAGTGAAAGCTGACGTGGGGATTCAAATGTTACGATTCATTACATCCAAACACGTCCCTTCAAACTGCTGATTTGTGGACTGTGTGAACTGTTACACTGGTGTACCAAACAGTCAAACAGTATAAAAACTCACCCAAACCCTTCTTAGAAACTAGCAGAAGGTCATTGTCAGTCCCTTAAGGATTGAAGCTGAGTAACATACCCTGGTTCAACCTGTGGGGACAGGTTTGGCTGTTATTTACAGTGGCTTCCAGCATGGTTCTATTCCCCTGTTCCCTCTGGCCTTTTGTGAATGCCAGACAAGAAGAACTAGCCAGAACACTGGGAAGTTCCAGAGCAGAGCTCAAGGAAACGTTGCAGATAATTACAAGGCTCTCAGTGATGCCCTGCACTGACAGACAGACACAAGATCGGTAGAATCATGGAGGCAGAAACCAAAGAGTTGAAAGACCTGTGTAAGAAGTTAAATGTAAAAGAACTGAATCAAAGAATCAGCCTGACATTAGCTTGTTTCAACCAGTTTAACCTTTTCTGCTGATCTGAGTTACTTTAAATTTTAAGGAGTGTTTTTTTTTTCAATTGAGCTACTTAAGAAACGGAAAATGTTAAGAGGGAGGTTATTTCAGTCCAAACTCACACTTTTGCTCAAAGAACAACTCGTTTAACAACTTGTCTGTGACTCAATATATATTTCATATATTTAGTTCAATATACACATACATACATAGATTTATATAAAATATGTATCAACCCCAATATTAAGCCCAAAAAATCTATAATAAAAAAACTAAATAGAATAACAAAAACTAGAAGGTCATGGAGTTACTATTCAATTAAAAAAAAAACAAATCAAATACCACAAAGAACTCTTTGACTTGACTTCTTCACAAAGAGAAGAGACTGAAATGAATTACTTTTAAAGTCTATTACGTTAATACTGGTGGACTCACAATTCCATTCAGTTTTTTTGTGCTTCAATTATTTCCACACATCACATCATCATCACATCGCGAGCATCATTGACCTCATGTGAGTCGCCAGCCGCTAATTACACCATCATTGAATGTCACCTTTATATGTGCCAAGCTTTTTGTGTGTGTGATGAGAGAGAGAGAGAGAGAGAGAGAGAGACAGAAGGAGAGAGAGAGAGATGCTGAATTGCAGAGAAGGGAGATCATGTGATGTGAGAGCGAATCAATAAAAGGAATCTTTTTCTCTTTACTGCAGAAGATACAGCTTCATTCCACACCAATCCTGGAAAACAGTGGGGGGAAATCACCACTCTCTGATTCTTTCCCTGTCATCAAGGTTTACAATTTATACAGCTCATCATCCTCTCTTCACCATCTCTTTTTTTACTCACTTTCTCCCTCACGCTATCATTATTTATTAATAGGACAGTTTTCCTTGTCCACCTGGACGTTGTATTGATTCCCCACCACTGTTTGAAGGGGAGTTTGGTGAAGTCTCTTTTTTTTTAGTTTCTTTACATTTACTGTAACTCTCTGAGGTTGACTTATTGGTGACTTAGGGGATAAGGTGACTTATTTTGTGTCTGATTGTGCAACAACAAAGGCTGTCATTCGATGGCGTGGTTAACGGTCTGCGTGGTCTAGGGTGGTTGTCACAGGCATGTTTGAGTGTGTTTTCGTTAAAGAAAGTGAGAGAGAAAATATTTGCATTCTTTTCATCCAGTTTTCATTCTTCAGCTTATGCAGACTTTTATACTTGTTTTTTGCTGTCACATTATTATTGTATTTTACAAATTGTGTCTTTGGCATTTAAGGGAGAGCGTTGCCTCTTCACAGACCTTTGCTGCTGTCCTTATGCTCCACCATCCATGAAAACACACACTTTTGCAGGTATACACACACACACACACACACAGAACAAAATGCTGTTCTGTATGTAAAAAAACAGGACACAAACAGAGCCAAAACAACATAGACACATGCATGAATAACACAAAAATACACTTTGTATCAAAAGCTGCTGCCTACATCCATCATAGACTCACCAGCAGGCAGGCAGGGGATGTGGGCCCGCCCACTTATGCGTTTAAGTCTTGCCAATGGTGCTGGTCTGTCCTTTGCCTAAGGCTTCTGGCTGAGATGTGAGTCTTATTGGATGCTTCGACTAACATACACACCTGCATCCAAAAGCTCCCCTCTGTCCACTATCAAGTAGTCTCAGCATGTGGCAGGCTGTTGCCTCAGGCCCTAGGGCTTAAATTCTACACATCTTCAATCCTGTTGCTCTGAAGTATGCACACTCTGTCCTTGCAGATGTGACTTGCTACGGTATGAATGCTTTCTTTTGAAATTAGAGTAAACTTTCTATAAAGCTTTCAGGGGTGTGTGTGTGTGTGTTTGTATAATATCGATATGCCTAATATGTAGCATTTACATAATGATTTAAGATTTAGGTGATTCTTACCTCTGAGACTGCAAAAAAGTAACATTGTACAGTAGGCAACAACAGATTTTAACACCACCATTGACACCATCAATAAAATATACAACCTAACAGTATTTTAAATGCGTGTATAGTACAAGAACATGTCATAGTATTTTTATGACATTCCATTTTTTCAAATTTAAACTTTGTCTCATATTTACCTTTATATTTATATTGTTTATGTATTTATCCTTAGCTTTTTTTATATTTATTCGTACATTCATAGATTTTGCAAATGTGACTTTTTAAGTGCCTTATAGGAATGCAGTTGATATAGGTCTGTAATATGATTTGGGTGGATTCTGGCAGGTTAGACAGACAGACAGGGCAGGAGCTCTATGCACACGGCTTTCAGACACAGACTTCACTACTTCTATCTCTCATTCATGGCAGTTTTACTGGATTGCATCTGCTCTCCATTCTGCCTGCCCCCACTTTGAAAATGAATAGTGTCCTAGCATGTACTTTTCTGAGCACCTCGCTGAGCTATACACACTTAAAAATAAAGGTGTGCAGTAATGCCAGAGAAAAGCCATTTTTCTTTTCTTTTTCATTTCATCTTTTATAGTCTAAAAAAGCTTTTTCCCATTCATAGAACCTTTTGTGCAATGGGAAAGTTCTTGGTTCTTTGTGGAACCATACACCCCAACAAAAGGCCATTAAGCAACCTTTGTTTTAAAAGTTTACTTCCTCTTTGCCCAAGCTCACTTTTGCTGCTCACTGTCTGTCTATGAAGACAGTCTGTCAGTTTTTATTATTATTGAATGGCAGTGCATGGAACATGTTAATCAAGCTGAAATCACAAAATAAAAACAAATGTGCCCATGCTGCGTAGTTTATTAAAAATACAAAACAGGCTTATATTAATCCGGGACTCCCAACAGGTAATGCCTTAATCATACCCCTTGGCCAAATAAGCAATCTTTCATTACAAAGACTTTCTTCAGTTAATTATATAATTTATCTGTAGTTATCTTTATTGTTGTGTTTGTTGTATGCCAATTACATGTTTAAGTACAGTTGCTTTGTCTTTCTTACAGATTTCACATTTACATTTTTTACATTGTTTTGGAATGTTGGCACTGAGGTCCTTTATCATAAGCGTATTGCATCAGTGCGTGTTCATTAGTAATTGTAGGAAAAAATATAATTGTTGCTAAACTGACTCAGATGATCCCCTGATTAATCCCTGTGCTGTCATATATAATCGCCGACAAATGGCAAGGCTATGTTCTCTAATGGGTAACATGACAAAAAACATCTGTGCGTCAATTAGAACGTTTTGGTTGGCTTAAACTACATGCTTCAAACATCATTGTTGCTCTGAATGAAACGACATGCTGGTTTTAACGACTTTATGTGTATGTCCTATTGAATTTGACTCGTCTCGCTCACCCCATCTGCCATGACGGGTCATTTTGTGGCATGCTGAGCTCCTCACAGCCATGTGGGAGTTTCTTGAACTAAAAGAGGGTGTGGAGAAGTCACATCAGTTCCGACAGTCTTTCGGAGCGAAAAGAAGAAATTGAGCGAGCACCGGGAGCGCGCTTAATGGATAGATCCTGACGCTTAGTTCGAGAAGCTTGCGCACGAGCAGTTAATCGGCCCTGTCGCGCTAGTCTTGTTAAAACATCAACGAGACATCATCCTTATCCAACTCAGTCCTGCAAACTAGGACATCCTGGGAAACAGCTTCCCACTTAAAATCACAATCAACTAGACTGGGGGAACCACCCGCAAGCGCTGCGCTTCAAGCAACATTTTTTCACCATTCCGTTCTTGAAAGGAATACAAAGTTCTTTTGGGCCACTTTTAATAGAATCGTCCAGGCTGCGACACCTTTAACATTTTACACTTTTGATCGGGAGTTTCTCGCCAGTCGCTCGCATTGATTTGGATTATAAACGCTCTACGAGTTAATTTCGTGCTGCCGTCGTGTTCTTTCTCAGTCTCCGTTATTTTAGTGTGGAGTATCTGGAGACTTTCCCAACCTTCTGGAGGAAGGAAAAAAGGAGCAAAAAGACCAATTTATCGGGAATTGGAGTTGTTTTGATTATTACTATAATCTTTCCTAACCAAGTGCGTATGATATTACGATGTGTGTGGTGTTAGAGTCTTCGCCGCCCCTTTTCGACCAGAATTAGTCCGTGTGGTCCCGGAGTAGAGGCTAGATCAGTGTCTTCTCGATCTCTCCTCCGTATCCTTTCCCTCCTTTTCCCTAAATGTCATTTGTCTGTTTCTATGGAATAACGGGTCAGGAAAGCGACTGAACGACACTGTGTCTTGTTTCTTTTCACCTCCGCCTGTAACTGACAGGCGGTTGAGGATTGGCTCTTCTCCGGAGAATGCTTAATGATCGATGGGGAATCATGAACAGCTCATCGGAACTCGAAGAAGGACAGCGGGGCAAAAACCAGGTGTGTGTCCCACACATTTTACCCTATACGTAACATTTATGGAGTTTCTGATGAGACACGTAGTTAGTTTTCTAATTAAACGCAAGACATCTGTGTGTGTGCGCGTGTGTGTGCGTGTGTGTGTGTGTGTGTAAATGCAGTGAATTGTTTGTGAGTGTGTGTTTAGAGAACAGTGAATAGCAGCACAAAGAGTTGAGCGCCCCTTGTTCCTGTCACTCCGCATAAGCGCGCCCGTAGATCATGCGCTTGACTGAAAGTGGCTATTTTGTTTCCCGTTTATGCGGGCAGCTGAAGAAAAGGGCACCAGGCATCCGAAATGCAGCTGCTGTGTTTGGATTTGGAAGTGTTGTTGTAGTGTGGAGTTTATCTTTTCCTTCCCTAGACTATATACTGGAAATGTGATTTAAAACGTCAGAAAGATTTTGAAATATTTTATTTATGAAATATAATTTTATTTATGAGTTGATAAACATTTAGCAGAGAGGTATTCCATAGGGCTGACAGGGGGAATAGCTCTGTCTCTATCACCGATGTTGAGTACAGATGTGTTAGGTGTGATAAAACGCAGCCTATTTACAGAAAACAAAATAGAAATTCTGTGTTCTATGTGAGGATCAGTGGAGGGTGAGACTAAACGGTAAGGTAAATGTGTGGATAAGCCACAGAAGCGCTTCTGTGGGCTCCCCACAGCTGAACCAAGGTTAGAGAAAATAAGGCACATACAGAAGGACATCAGATGGACACCCCTTTCTCTTTGAATATCAGAAGTGTGGAAAACATGTTTTCATTGATTTGAATAAGTGTGTTGAAGGTGAGATTTAATTGCCTGTAGTTATTTAAAATCTGTCAGTTTTGTCCAAGTTTGCATAATTTATCAATGACATTACTGGAGCAGCAACTAGAGAAGAAACACAAGCAACACACACGTTTGCACTCCAAAAAATATCAAAACCAACACAGCTCAAGAAATACTTGAAGCTTAGGTTCACACCCACATCACTGCACTAATCGCACACACATATGGGGGAGAGAGAGAGGGAAAGGGAGGGCTAGGGAAAGAGAGTAGAGAATGCAGTCTGTACTCAACCTGTGTATCTCCATTCATCTCCATTCATCATGTTTATTCATACTTTGTGTATTCTGTAATTACTGTTTTTTCCAGTTTTTTGGAGGTTACGGTCAATAATTTTAAGCCATTGTACCATTGTACATGTTTTTGCTTTGCTGGGATCTGAGGGAATACAAAAATATTTTTAGAAAAAAATTTGAATGAATGTGTGTCAGTCTTCAGACTTGATGAAGTGAAGTCTACTTGATATAGTTATAAGACCTGGTGATTATGAGAGGTCACCTGACCTCTGATGATATGATCTGGTCTCTGTTGATATGATCCTGTCTGAGGTTCGATGTTTGGATTCAAGTTATCTCTACTAATGAAATCAAGCAGTAGCTGATTTCAGGAAAGAGGATAGGACCCTTCTGATTCATATCAGTTGTCTTTAAGCCTGTGGTAGGTTGGTTAAATGCTATGCAGAATAAATGCATCAAAATTGTGATATAAACTTCAGTGTCAGCAAAATATTGGGATCTGTTTTGAAGTTGAATATTTTAGATTGCCTAAAAATTCAAGACAGTTTAATCAATCAATAAAGAAAATACCTGAAGACACACTAACCCCCCCACCACCACCACACACACACACACACACACATACATACGGTAGTAGTAGATTGGAATTGATTGAGTGAGTTTTTGCTGAGAACAGTCCGCAGCAGCCTCTATACATGCATCTTAAATTACTGACTCCAGGTGACTGTTCCTATAGAAATCTTTGGTTGTTGTATGTGTGTTTATGTTTTAGCTGAGAGGTTTGCAGTATGCAGGAATGTTACAGGGCACATTACAAGATTAATGCACATTTTTCATGCACCATATCCTAAACTGGTGCAAAGATGAAGCATAAACAAAGATTGTAGCTTGTTACATTTTGTGTTACAAAATGTAAGACTATGGTTACATACAAAGTTAAATATATTTTGTTCAGTGTAGAAATTTGATCAGTCTTGTTGCATCAGATTTAATAAAATCAATCATTAAGAGTATAATACTGTATTTGATATCTTGCAGGGTAAAATACTAATGCCAGTTATAAGTTAAAGCTTCCCAAGAGGGATAAACTGAAAATGGGTGTAACACAAAACCTTTTATTAGAGTGTCGATCTCTAATTTCCTCAAATGATGGTCTCCTGCTATGATCTCTAAAGATATTGAAGCACACTCTCATACACACTAAAAACAAAGCTTTTCAGGACCACGGACAGCAACACCCATGGACAGAGCCTGTTCAGTGTAACACTAGCACTCAGTTCACTTTAACAAAAATATCTTTATTTCATTTTTTTTCTGAGCAAGGTGCAGGACCTTAAAATGTTTGTCCAATCATTGATAGAATGATAGAATGTCTTACTTGCCTGTCAAACTATGTATGCAGTTGTGTGTTTGAGGAGGCGTGGCTTTGAGGTGCTCTGAAGGGAGAGTGAGATCTTATTTTCAAAGCTAGCTTGCTATTGCTAGCATCAAGATTATTCTAACAATATAACTTACTACACCATGCAGGAAAAACAGACCAGTAACTGCAAATATAATAAGATGGTACAAAACACATCACCCATTCACAAAGTGAGCCATGAATGACTAATGTTTTCTCCCTCAACCAAGAGTGGAGAGTGGATGAGAGGAAAAGAGGGAGAGAGATGTCAGGCTGAAGTGCAAGTCGTAAAGATTTCTTTCAGCTTTAGTATACGCTTTAAGGCAGACACACACACACACACATAATTGATTAGATTTTGTTTTACATTAGTTTAGTATTCAAAAGTATGATTTCCTGTTTAAACAAGTGCTGTCTTCATGCCTATAACACCTCTCAAATTTATCTATCTATGTTTGTGTGTGTATGGGGCGAGTGTCTTCCACATGTGTCTTTGTGAATATGTTTGTTATATCCTCGCCCTTTTCGATTTTTGTTCCCCTCATCTATCTCTCTCCCTCATTCTCTCTCTCTCTCACACACCCACACAGACCATCTGTCTCTTACCCTGCCTCACCCTGTCAGTCTACCTTGCTTCTTTCCCTCCATCAGGTCAAATGCTGACGTTTTCGTCAATAGAGGCCTGGGGGGCATGATCGTTTTCTTTCTTTTATTCCACCTGTCCTTCCTTTCTTTTGAACCTCCTATCAGTTTCTCATCTCTTCCTTCCCATGTTATTGCTTTCCCGCACACATATGCACACCTGAAGGCAGAATCGGCTTATGCACACGGACACACAGGGATACGTGCACATCACCTGATGCACTGTAATGGAGGATGGAGGTTTGTCCTGGCAGTGCTGAGCAGAGTGGAGCGCCCTTGTTCACAGATAGAAGTCTCTGCCCTGCAGGCCAATCAGACAGAGCGAGTGCCGTGTTAGTGCCTGCACATGTGGTCACGCTGGGCCTCTTAATTCACTTCCTGTTATGCATCCAGCGCCACATGTGACAATAGCCTTAAGCCATTAGGCATTGTTTATTCACTGAAAAATGCATGAACGGTGCATTGCTCTGTGTTTGAGATGGAGTTATAATCGTAAACATCTGTAGTGAAGTCTTCATAAATTCAGACTCTTCCATAAATCAACATTACGGGTTAAGCATGTTGAAGTGCGCTTATTATTGGAAGTAAATTGGAAGTGGGATGTATTTTTTGCTATTTATTCAATGGCAAGATTAATCGGGTTAAAATATCCTGCATGCGTTTATTGTTTATTGTATCAATGAGTATAGGCTACACATAAACTGTATGTATATATATAATATAATGTGATCAGTATCAGTTTCAACACGCATCTAATTACTTCCTTTTGTCTAATTACTTCTTTTATAAGAACAGTCGTCACTTCTGGGGCTGCAGCTTTCTCATATCAAGCTTTGAGATTTATGGCACATCTGTTTTCACACTTGGTTGTAAATTAAACTCATTAAACATGACTGTTCACTGATGCAGTGAGAATCCTCATCAATTCCTGATGGAAATTTCTTTATATAGCATACACTGATGAACTGTGGCACAAAAACACCTATTTACACACAGTCACCCAGAGTACAGTTATTTGCCTGGTGGCTATGAACTTCTCCTGAACAGCGATGGTAGAAAACTAATTAAAACAGCACAATAACTGAATCATTTATGAACAACAAAAGTACTAATCTGCTTAGCACGAGTGAGAGAAAGAGCAATAGAGAGAGAGGGGGAGAGAGAGCATAAGGGACAGAGAAGAAACAAGATGGACAGATGAATCAGATAACTGTCGGGAGAGAGTGTGAGTCTATTAATGTGTGGCAGTCTCTGATGGTTTGAAGGCTACTCAGGCATTCTCAAGGTTGTATTAGTGGATGAACAACCGCTACTGGGCTTGGAGTGACATATTGGTTAAAGTTCAAGGCTGGACCAGAAGGTTTTTGGTTTGATCCTGCTTGCACATCACAGGATTTTTAGGGGGGGTCGTTCTGCCCTGTAAAGAGTTTAACTTTTTATGAAAGCATTTTATCACAATTTATCAACTTACTGTATGTATTACAAATGGCTTTAAATTGACTAAATACCAACATTAAATTCAGCTTTGTCTGGTTCTGCTGGTTTCTGTGTGATGTAATGTAATGTAATTAGGACCTCACACTCTTTCCACAATACTGTAAATTTAAAATTCATAAAGACGACAGCTGACTCCAGTTGTTAGAAGTACAGTCTTGTAGAAAATGCATCTTATAGTGTATTATTCTTACTGAGCATTGCATGAAAAGCAAGACTTGTAATTCATGTATTGAGCCAAAATTCAATACGTGTGTAGCTGTTGATTAAGCTGTCACTTCAAGTTTAAAAATGAATATAAAATAAATCAGACCATATGAATACAGAAGTTTCTGTGCTGCCAACCCAAATGTGCAACATGCTACTATTTTAAACAGTGTTAATAATGCTCATTTTGGCTTTGTGCACCTAAGCCTAATGTTGTAATGAGCCTGGACCTGTTGATCGATTAGTTGTTTTGAAATCAGACTCCTAGAATCAAGCGGATGTCCAAATGAGCAGAGAACTGGAGAAAATAACTTAATTATGTCCGCTTATAGACAACATTGAGCTGTGTGTTTCATGGGTTTAAATAGGTGTTCAGATTCCAATTTCCCTGGAATTGGGGCTTTGTGTATTTCTGCATTAAATTGGCCCTCATCCCTGCGTATTAGGTTGTTGATTAATGATATTATTTAGCCCTTCCGCTCGGTGTTTGTATGTTCACGGTTATGTGTGCGGTATAAGGGGAACGTGAATGTGCGAGTTGATTTAACACGGAGTGGTAATAGCATCATTAAGGCGGAATGATGTGATCAGGAATGTCAAGGTTAATCACTAGACTAATTACAGCCCAGAGATAGAGATTAAAGGAAGGCGAGGGAAAATGGAGAGCAAGAAGCGATTCACCTTTTCAGCATTTGCCAGACTGTAACCACATCTCGCATCTTGACTTCAGCACACAGCCACACAAATAGATCGTCAGATGATGATCTCATGGGGGCGGCAGCCATTAGAGATGCTAATAGCGATGGTTTCGCAGACCCTTTCTGAAAGACTAACAAACAGACAGGTCGAGTGTAGGATTTGAAAACCGAAGGATGGAGAAGGAGACACATTGTAGGTTCTTCACCAAAGATCCTGGCCCTCGGTAACAGTAATGCAGCGCTTGAATTATTTAAAATGCATCTAAACTCAATCCACCAAACATAGATCAATTCCTCTGCACAACATATGGGGGAGGGAAGAGAGGGATAGAAAGAGGTAGACAGACAGACAGACAGAGAGGGCGGATTAATAAATGAATTTAAGATGTTATTCAAATGCTAAATTATTTACATGTCAAATCAATCAGAGGAGCTGAGAATGGATAGCTGTGAGATTGCCTCATTTTAAGGCAGAGAAGGGATAAAATGAGGTGTGTGAAGAAAAGAAACCAGATAAAAAGGGGTTTGGAGAGAGGCCAGAGGTTTAGATCAATAAAATGTGAATATATCTGCAGTTACTGCTTATTTGCTAAGAATCAAGTATTGGGCAGGGGTGACTGCTATGAAAAGCATGAAGTATTGTTTTTTTTCCATTGGAAACCAAAATCCCTAAAAAACAATTAACTGTTTGAAAAGACTTTTTATCTACAGTCCCTTTTGTTCTCCGGCATGCATAAATCAATGGAAGCGAGCGCAACATTAGTGCTGTTGAAACTACTGAGGGCATGTGAGATCAGCTGAATTGTTGCTAAGTGTGCTGAGAGAACTTTAGAGATGCAGGTCCATTTACACTCCTGAGGTCCTTCCGTTCCTCTGGTTTCAGTGAATGTATTTCTAACTGGCTTAACATTTACAACAGTGTTTTAACAATTTTGGACTTATTTCTTGTTTACAGTTTGGTTGTGCTGTTTTATATGTTGTGCTATTCTCTTATATCTCAATAACAGTTAGCAAATTAAAAGATTGGAAATCATAACTTCAGTTATGATTGGCTTACATGAGTACAGGGGGTCATGCACCTGTTGTTTTAGGAGGCACTAATGGAAGCCTTAGCGTATTCATTGACCTTGAAGACCCTAAAAGAGTGAGCTGTGGAGACCTCATTGTAGCGCATTATTGCAATTAAAAAGCAACATGTTTTGTGTGACCCATCCATAAGCATAACTTTTCCTTAGCTTTCACATGCATATACCCCAACAATCACATGATAAAGAAGGAATCATATTTTATACAGCAGACACAAATACATTTGTCTGCAGTATTCTTGCGCTGACTGTGCAGAAGTTTGGTCCAGGCCTGAAGCAGAATCTGAGGAACATAATGACTATTTCCAGCTGAGTGACTTTGAGCCACAGGTGCACTTTATAATGAGTCTATGTGTGTGTGCATATGTGTGTCTCAGATAAGGTTGAATGCTGCTGTGATTGATAGGTTTGAAGATCTGTCACTCAAAGCTCAAGCCAAGACATACAGAGAAATAAACAGATGAAATCCAGAGAGAGAGAGAGAGTGAGAGAAGAAGACAACAAGGAGGAGGAGGAAAAAGCTGATCTGAAATGTTACCAACCTATCAAATACTGCCACCAAAGCCCTGATGTAAACTTGCTGCATTAAAACTACATACTGAGGAAGGTTTTTGTAAACAGGTGCTGTGATAATAGATATGTAGAGTAAATTCTAATGCATAAGAGCACAGCAATGCAAGTGAAGGATTCTTTAAAGGTGCTTCACAGTAAAGCCACTGTGGAGATGCTGTCAAGCTTTTAAATGAGACCAATTAGAGACAAGAAAAGCCAAATGGCAATTTTATCATTAGCTCTTCTGACTAATTCACTAAATTAGAGCAGTTATTGTTAAAGTTTAATTTTAAAACATTCTGAATAGATGGTGATAATTGCCGCAAGGTAATAATGGGTTTTGGACTAACTCACTTTAAACAGGTTTGAATTAAAGTATAAATTGCAGATGATCGTCATTAGATTTGTAAGATGTTTTATCAATTGTTTGATTTTACAAGCTCATTACTGAAACAAGCTCTGCATATAATACTCTTTTTACAATGCAAAATCCATTTTTATTGTTGCATTGTGAGTAATGAATGTACTGTTTCCTTTGAGCAATCAAATAAAGGTAAAGTCAATAGTTTTAAAAGTTTGAGCTACTTATTATAAAAGCAATGTACGTTTAATCCACCAGTTTATGTATATATTAGACAGTGGAGGAGGTGGTTGTGACAGAAAAATCAGCTGTTACATCATTTAACAGGGTTAATGTATTACCATTAGGGTTAATTGTTACCATGGTAATGGGTAATTTGCGCAGGTGGCTTGTCTGCATTGAGCAACCAAAATGACAAGGTCATAAGGTAGGACGGCATGATGCAGAGAGAGACTAAGAGAGTGAGAGAAAGAGAGAGAGTATGATTGTAACCCATGCTAACTATGTGAGAATGACTGCCTAATCTTGCCATATTTCGGGGCTTGACTTTGGTTTGAGAGCCTGTTGTGGTATGTTTAAGTGTCATCCGCCATTTCATTCAGTCAAGCCTGTCTAAACTAACACAGTACAAACAAGGTCATCTCCCAAAAACAGTAAGTATTAATTACCAACTGTATCTTTGCATTTGACATTTATTAAATGCCAAACAAATTTGCTTTCCCAGCTGCAAACAGTATTTTGAGCAAATTGGTTATTGTGTTGCGTCTCTTAGAAGAGAATTTTCTCACTTGAATCTCATAGAGCGAGCAGATCTATCCAGTTTATGTCCCGTTCTGATTGGCTCTGTGGCTCTGTGGCCAACTGAGAACTGGAGGTGCTAAAAGGTTTGACTGGTTATGTGCATACAGACACGAAGGCAACTAGGCAAGCAAAGGGACATGCATCCTATTTCTTCTTCCTAATAATTTGTCATCCAGTTACAGCATTTTGCAGGTTTAGCCAAACAACACTGTATACTGTGAATTAATGTAGCTGTTACTTTAAAGTGATTTTTCTACCTGATCTGACCCATTAAAATTGTCTTTTGTTTATTTAATGTATTTATGTTGATTCAGCATATTTAAATAATATTTTTATAAAATAATACAAAACTTATCTATACTCTATCTTTATCTACCTATATCTAGTATATAGTTAGACTGAACATTCAAATTAATTCATTCTGACATGAGTTGGTTATTTTACATTTACATTTATTCATTTAGCAGACGCTTATGGGTGCGACTTACAAAGCTATTTACAAAAAGAGAGAATTACAGCAGACGCAATTGTTTTTAATAAAATTCATGCTCAGTTCAACCATTTTCTCCCCTTTGAAAGGTGTGAAAATAGTTGCAGGAATGTTGTGAAACATCGAAGTTTGTTGTGAAATGGATTGGGAGGTGATAAAGGCAGATATTACAAAGGATTTACCCTAATTTAGCTCAAATACAGCTCAATCTTCACAGGCTGTTGCTGCCTGTGTTTCTGTGTTTAGTCACATTGTTTTTTCTAAACCTATTAAAATGCCCGTCTCATTACAGCCTTGTGCATCAGTGTCACTTGTCACTGTAGCTATGACACTTAAAAGCAAGAGGTGTTCTGGTTAAATAATCACATTTTCAAAGACACAATAACCACTTAACAAGTGTTCATTTCCAGCAAAATAATCTCTCTCTTGCTGTATCTCTTCTGTTTGTCCTGCTAAAATTGTAGTTACATTTGCAACAGTTCAGTTGTTTGTCAATGTTTTGCTCATTTGGAAAATAGGCTTAAAAAAACATTCAATTTTTCACAGTTTGTGTCATG
>JAZGTK010005479.1:0-22356 GCA_036877625.1 Ambastaia sidthimunki
TGCTGTTGCTCAGTCGATCATATTGTTGGATTACTAGAGTAATATTTTGGTACCATCAGTGATTTACTGACATTGCAGATAACCTGGTTATAGTTCTATCTGCATTCTAAGCCTAAATAAAATACAGAATTTTGGCATTCAAAAATACATCATTTTTAAAGAACGAGAGCTATCACTGCCCTCTCCTAATCCTAATCTATTTATAATATGTCTTTATGCATCCAAAATGGCTGTTCACAAAAAAAAATGTCTTTTCTTACACTAAGCCAAACTTGTAATTTGTTGTACAAATAGTCCACAAACTTCATCTTGACAACTGCATGGATTTCTGGTTCAGCTGCCTGGATATCTGATAGGTGCTAAGTGGCCGGCTTATGCAGGAAATTGTGGAATTGACAGCAGAGAGGAGAGAAAAAGTTGGTAAATGCTTAACTGTATGCAAGTGAGAGGTGAAAAAACACCAGGCAGCAGTCAATGAGGTGAAGGCAGTGATATTTGCCATAGACGTTTCAAAATCTACTGCTACTGCTGGTCGATTCAGTGCATAAATCAAAATTATGACATTTCACTATATTAAATTTAGATTTCACATTAAATTTGCATGGTATCATTGTGGCTAGGATGTGACCAGCTTCTTACATTGACATAAGAACATTATATGTGAGCATCTGGAAATAACTGGAATCATACATACTGTATATATGTAAATATACTGTATACAGTATCCTATAGTTTGGTAGGCCATCGTGTTAGCAGATGAAAATGGAACTAATGATAACTAATGAAAATGGAGACCTTGAATGTACTATAGGTTGCTTTAGATGGAAGTGTCTATGAATGTAAATGCATAAAATTTATATGATGAATGTACTGTATATAGAGTATGATGAATTTATGGAGCAGGTATTAAATATCATCATATTAAAGACAAGCACACTCACTGTGTGCTTTAAAAGCAGCCGAGCACTTGTATTATGGGCCGTATTGAACGGATTTCCTCTGCACCAATGGACACATACGGTAAGTCTTTAAAATGTGACCACAATACAAAACAGACATTTTAAATGGTGGTGTAATAGGAAGGAAAGGCTCACACTGGCTGTTGAAGTATTGCAGGCCGGGTGCTGTTGAGCAGATGAACCCCACTGGACCAGTGGATCCCTGCTTCAGCCCTATCAAGCGGTTCTGTTCCACACATCTATCTGATCGCTGGCAGCTTTCACAAATGAGACCCATGGGGAGGACAGAAGACCAGTGAAGCAGCATGAAGACTTGTACGGGGCCGTTGTGCTGCCGATAGGACCATTTTTACAAAAACATGAACAAAGAACTGGGAACTGAGCTGTCAGTTTCACAGCAGGTGAGAGCAGGTGGCGTATGGAGATCTATTCTGTTTGTTTAACTGATAGTGGATGCTGACATTGGCCTGAATACAGTTAAATGAAACTGTGTTAAATGACAAGCTTGTCCATCCGTGGCTAATCCTCTGACGGGCAGAACTTTTCCTGTGAGCACGTCTCAGCTAATCAATGCTGTAGAGAAAAGCTCACATGCTGGTTCCTGTCTCTCTGAATTTCACTGAAAGTGCTTCTATATTAGCAGAATGTTCGTCAATGTGCTTTAATCAGAAACAATGATTTGCATTGATCGAGGAACATACATAGAATTATTAAACACCATTATGTATTAAAATAGTTTTTTATAGCGCAATTCTCCAGTACAGTCTTTGTTGGATCTGGATAGCCACGTTGGTTTAACTTTATTCAGGTTTGTCGATTCGAAATCTTTTACACCTGCTCCCTTCTTCCCCGGGAACACTGCAGCTGAGAACCACATACTTTATTCAGCACTGCACACACACTCTGTAAGAACACTGCCAATGCTTTTCTTTGGCTTTAAGAATGTTTTCCCTCACCTGTTTGCTGTTTTGCTCCTGTGAGCTGAGAAGATCAGGCTGTTCTGGTGATACATTGTTGTGCATTAGGTTCAATAAAGAAGAGCTGAAGGCTACAGTGTGTGTGAGAAGGAGAGCTGGCAGGAGAAGATGGTTCTGGAGTTGTAAAGCTGAAGCAGATGGGCTCTCATCTCTGCATGTTCCTTTGATGATATTTTCCATCTTGTGAGATTTGTGGAGATTGAACCAAGCTGCCTGCTAAACGGTCAGGCAGATGGCACTTTGCTCCCTTTCTTTGTTTCTCTTTGTGTCTCTGCTGTGAGTGTGTGTTGGGGACGGGTCTTAGATATACTTTGGGGACACATTTGTTCCCAGACTTTATCTAGAGAAATTAGAGGGATGAGAGGGATTGGAAAAGGAATAGTAAATAACATGTTTTTATTATTTTTTAATGATGTTCTAAATGAATGTTCCTGATTATTTAGACCTGTTAGTCATGATACTAGAATATATAAGGGCCAATATTATCCTCCTAATCTTTTGGCATCCCTCTTTCAGCCCAAGGGGTTGAGACCTCAGAGCTCAAATCAAGCCAGACTTGTTAACCTTCCCTTTCATTAAGAACTCAATGTTCACTCTGTGCTATTAAACTTATTCTGTTAATATATGTTAGCCAATATTGTACTTTGTGCCAAATCACAGCCATGCCTATATTCTGTATGACAGCATTTTTGCTTAATTAAACAACAGAAGTCAATGTTGTTTCTTTACTTAGATGATTTACAGAGACACCAAGAGCCAAAAAGCATGAGAGAATTTGTGTCTCTCGTTGTGACATACTGTGGGATTACACATGGCAGAACAGCTGCTCTCTGGGTCTTTCCAAGCTTAATTGAGAAGGATCCCCATTAAATTGGATTTTGTGCGGTCATTAGCATACAATTACTTATTTGCTTAATGAAGAGACTAAACGCTCAAGCCTATTTATGACGCAAAGGTCAAATCACATTTCAAATGCATGGCTGATGTAAGTACATTTTCTCTTGTGTTACATTAACATTCCTTAACCACATATCTGAGGTTGCTATTCTTTGCACACTACAAAAACAAAATCACTGGTGAGTTTAAAGGTGAAGTGAGTCGTTTCTACACTGTAAATAGCACCAGTGGGGAATTTGATTTAATAACAAAGCATTTTGCTATTTTGCTCCAACATAATCTCATTTGTATTTATCAGTGATGGCTATGTCCCTATACACACAGTTATGGTTTTGCCTACTAAAATGCACATTCGTGTGGTTTTAAGTATGCAAGATGATATTTGGAGTAAATGTATCCCACAAGTCAACACGTTCAGGAGCCTTTTGTTGAAAATGTCACAGTGTTTACACTCTGTTTGGGGGTGAGACTGGGGGTTAAGAGAAATGTAAAGGAGAATTCAATGATTTCAAATAAAGGTCATTCCTCTTGCTGTTTGTTCAATAGGATCAATAAAGCCAATGTCTGTGATGCATGACTGTTGCATGACATCCATCTTCTAAAAAAAGAACTACAGAATAAAAGCAGAACTGAAAGCTCTGGTTTCTCCCCAAAAATGTGCAAACGTGTGGTTAAACAGGGGGGGTGCTTTTATTTTTTTGGTCACCTTGTCAAGGAGACAGAATGTGATGACAGGCAATTACTGCAGCTTTTCATCTAATAGGCTGCATCAAGCAGCAAGGGCAGCTGGTGACATGACTGGCGGCAGGTCTGTCCTGAAAGAGCGGCAGTACAGAGTGATTCCTAAAACCCTGCCCTGCTGTGACTCATTGCTGCGCTCCCATATCATTCAGTCTAGCACGGCACCATGTTGAGTCTCCATCACAAGTTACCATGGCAAATACACAATAGTGACAATAAAGTTTTTACTGACATGAATTGTTTGCTGTTATGAGCCACACATTCCACAGCTGACTGTGGAACCTGTGGCTTTATTTGTGTTTGTGCATGTTTGTGTCTGCAGTGTGTGGCCCATGTAATGAATTAGCCAGATCATTGAATATAATGATTAAAATAATGGCAGGCTCCTTAAATGGTTTACGAAGAAAACATTTAATAACAGCTTTATAGATTTGTGTATAGATTTTGTGATCAGAATTTCTGTCTATTCAAATACAAAAAGTCAAAAAACTAAAAAACTGCTTGTTAAAATCAAAATATGAAATTTTTAACATGAAACATCTTTCAAAAATACGTTGCCACTAGCCTGGCAAAATTTGGCAAATTCAAGTGAGATTTCTTCTTCATTTCTTCAGAAATGCTCACTGTTTCAAACCAGTACCTCATAAACAACTTCATGTCTTACAGTTTCCTGGCAGATTGATTTAAAAGAAATTACGTAAGCCAGCCAATCAGACTAGAGCCTGCTAAGTTAAGAATGTGCTTCCCAATTCTGTATGCAGCATGCATCAGAGGGTTAGTAAGAAAACTGTGGCTTGTTCTTAGGCTGCCACCTGAAGCTATGACTAGACAAAGTTTGTGTCACATACATGAAATCAAGACTTCTGAAGAGTCAGTCCATGTTTCTTTTATTCCCATACATTACCATTTCAATTGTTTGTCCTTCTGCTTGAGTGATCAGGCAGAGCTAAATGCTGTTTGACCAGCAGCGCTGATGGCTGCAGATAGCAAATGGGTCACCTGAACCACTAAAAGCTTCTGAGGTCCCTCCTGACAAGCAGAAGAAACTACAGTCACCAGATACAGCGAAGACACGAAACAAGCAGTCCCGGAAATAACAGTATATTTAGAGTCTTGCGTAATATGCTTTTAACAAAAAAAAAAGAAATGAAGAAACAGACCGGATGCATTTTTAATGGCGATAGGGAAGGAAAAAAATGAATAGAGTTAAGTATTTAATCTTTCCTGCTGCTGCTGCTGTTTTGTGTGTGTGAGACACACATATAAAGAAGAATTAAAATGCAGATGGGTTTTTAGGATTGTGGTACAATGGTGACAAGTTAAGGAAGAGCAGCCATTCTGACTGGATGTAAAACCAATAGACGAGTGTAAGGAAAACAGAAAATAAAATCTGATCTGTTTTTCCTGGAAAACAGCAGTGTGAATTAAAGTGAATTTGAGGTGCATCAGAATAGACTTTGAATGTGTACAGTGAAACCTTATTTACTGTATTGTCATCCACTTTTATCACAACCGATCCTTAATTTCTCCCTAAGGGTATTGATATTGGAAACAAACTACAGATATTTGAATTATTGGTTGCCCTGCTATAATCCATTATTGTGAGTGTTTCTTTAAACTCAAATGACTCTTGAGCTGACAGCAAGGAGCTTAGCAGTGTCCCTGTTTTGGTACATAACAGAAGTATGCTAATGCAAAACCTACTGCGGATTTGCTTGGGCTTATCCGTGGGATACTATTGAATGTCATGAAGTAAATTAAATGATGCTTTTAAAGACTGATGCTTATGTTTGGTAATTTTTTTGAGAGGAACACTAAAAGATAACAAAATCAGAAGTGACTATTGAGTTATTTTGTGTGACTATTTTCTAAGTCTTTATGGTTTATTTAAAATGATTGACACCTGCCTTTGCTTGGATAGGCCGGTCTCATGCTGAATAGGCCAGCGTAGACCAGCATAAATTTACATGTTAGTCCAGACTGGTTTATGCTGGTTTGGTACTGATCTATCTGGCAGACCAGCACAGTCAAATGCTACTTAACCAGGGAAGCTTGCTGATTAAGATAAGTTAAGTAGTCTGGTAAGGACACCAGTATACAGCATCCAAGCTGGTGACCAGCATCCAAAACACAACATATGCAGGTGACCAACCGTGCTTAACAAAGCCTTTTAAAATCAAACATTTTAAAGAACTGTGTGAAACACTGTGTAAATAAAGCAGCTCCCCCTGTGTTGTCAAGCTTAGCATTACCAAATGTTGCAAGCATAACGTTAATGCCAAACCTAATTCTGCAACCCCCTACAACCAAGTGCATGTTTCTCACTCAGCAGACACATTTTGATGATTAGCCTCAGGTGTTTTTCAGTCATAATCAGAGACCCAGCTGGTTAAAATGTACATTCTTTGAATAACATTTAATGTAATGTGAATTCTCGTGGTGTTTGGATGTGGACGTTCCAATCAAGGCTGTCTGAGGTCATGCTGTGTGTCTGCTTGCAGCCACTATCATAAGTGATTGTGTTGGGCATGCTGGACCTGTTACCCCTTTGCTTGGCTTCCATTCATTTGACTAAAACCTGCAGCAATGAGTGAGTCACAGCAGGATGTWAACAGGTTAGAATGACCCAGATGGAATAATGGCACTTCAATTATGCCACTTTGCTGATGAATATGTCAGCTTCATAAAATGCAGGTATCTCTGAACCCATATGCTGATATTTAACTCAGGCAATCGTCAGCTTTGGTTTTGCGGGTGTTTCTTCAGAAAGAGAATCAAAAATATTTGTTGTTTCTGAACTGAGTGGTGTGGGTTAGCAGCTGTGTTTATTTACATGTTTTTAGATATATGCAGAGAAAGAGAGCCGGCGGCTTGCTCGCAACGCTTTGAACGTTCAGGCTTAAAGCCACTCTGGGCATTTCAAACTCTATTAATCAAACATGTAAGCAGTGGTTTTGGTACAGAGTGAGTGAACTGACGATCAACTGGGGATGCAGAAAACAAACCAGTCCAAAAACAAACAAGATAGCAACGATTCATTTGAATGTTGCTTATGTAAACCAAGTAGGAGTGACGTCATACAAATATCTGTATTATAAGGAGGTTTGAGGATGTCTAACCATTTGAATTCTCAGTTAATTTATAATTTCAGTTCTTGTCATTGTTGTTATCAGTGTAATTTGTTGCACATCATTTAGATCAAAGAGACTGTTAATTGTTAATGCAATTATATAAAACTTAGATAATTATAAAATAATTGCTTTGCAAGATGTCCTCTCTCTTTTATGTTGATAATTGACAATTTAGTGAAAATAAGACATCTGTAAAAAACATCTGTGACAAAACTGTATTGGCTCAAAGAGATATACAATCAAAAAAAGAACAAAAAAAGTCAATTGATAAAATTAGGTTACTGAAGACAGTTGTTAAAGCAGTTGTTAAGAGACTTTATAGACCTTAACGCATCATGTTGTTCTGGTTTGTTTTTGTTTTTAACTTTTCTCAACAATGACTTTTTCACAGTGCAAACATACCATTGGTGAATTACCTCAGAGAATGTAGAAATTTTCGAGCCATTCATCATTCAACCCAAAGTGCTGTGACAAGAAAATAACATTGTGCTGCAACTGGATCTATTGTTGAGATCAGAAGTTATTAACACTGAATAAAACGTTCACATTTTTTAATGAAAATTCTGTATCAACACCTAGCCACATCACATCACAACTGGAGAGTGAAGATATGGGTTTCATACACACTGGTGTTTATTTTTCTTAAGTTTTAGAATGAATATTAGGATAAAACAAAACTTGTTTCCTGGTGTATCAGCATTGCTGGTGTTTTCATTTCATTGGCAGCGTCCATCACAGCGGGTCCATCCTCTGAGGGATATGTAAAATCTAAACACCTGCATCTGAAAGTTTTCCATCTGCTCTCCACTCTCCATCACACCAGGACCAAACGGCTGATGAAAACATGGACAGCGGGAGGCTTGAAGAGCCTTTTTGCAAGAAGAAACTTAAATGCTGTTTTAAACACATAAAACAAAACTGATTTGAAAGTATTATGATGAATTAGCACATTAGTAAGCCCCACACATTAATGAACATCACACTGATAACATTTAAATAATCTGTTGGTTTGTTATTATTTTATGTTACCCACAATGCACTGCTCCACCAGTCTCTTGACTTATGCTGGAGCTCAAGGACTCATGCAGTGTTGTAAATGAAATGGGTACCAGGCTCAGAGCGACTGTCATGTCAATGAGCATCTCATCGAGAGTCATCTTTCCTTGAGGCATTTCTGCTTTGGTTTAGTTCACTGGCACAAAGTCCCACAGTCATCTGCTCGCCACTATCCTCACATATCCTCATTGCTTGTGTTTCTGATGTACAATTACAGTTATAGTGGCCACTGCACCATTCTAATGGTACATAAAAGCAGTTAAACATGACATTGGTACAACTGTTATGCATGGTCTTATGGTGTCATCATTTAGTTGGTGCTGATTTCTGAATGTGATTTAGGTAAAAACTGTGTTTAAATAAATAGGTAACTAAATATTTAGAGTTTGGAAATGTGTTGTGGTGTTTCTGTAGCTCAGTTGACAGAGCATTGCTTTAGCAGCTAAAGCCCGTGGTTTCGATTCCTAGGGTGCGTGTGTACTGATAAAATGTATATAAGTCGCTTCAAAGCATCTGACAAATGCGTAAATGTAATATAATGTGTTGTAAACTGGAACAAATAACATTGGATGCAGCAATGCCACATAATGTAAATAATAAATGAGTTATTGTTCTGGTTGTCATTGTTGTCATTGAAGGATACAATCAAGGACTTCCCCTTCAAGACAGACTTTATTGTACAGTTGCCCTGGTGATGGGTAATGCCTGTGTGTGTGAGTGTGTGTGTGTGTGTTTGTGTGTCTTGTAACCATCACTGATTGCTGTCATTAGTCTGGCCACAGCTGCCAGTTGGGAAATCCTGACAAACATGAAAGTGATTTAACAGTCTTTAACAGTCAGAATTCATCAAATGCAGGAAGATCTCTAGAGATGTCTTTTAACTTAGCTCCTCTTATCTTGTTTTTGGACCCAGGACCCAGATTTTACATCAAATGTAGACCTTAATAACGTTTTATTAACAAACTTTTATTTATTCAAAGTAGTTTAAGCAATTTTGGAGAGGCTTGCAATGGCTTTAAAACCTGAATCAAAACACTGTAGAAATTGATTGGATCCACTGTCTGTTATGTTAACAACAAAAGCATTTTCTAATAGCTTTGTTTTATCCCTGCTGTGTGTAACCTTATCAGTGCAGAACCTTATCACCTAACCTTTTCTGCATTCATTGTCTGCATTATATCAACTGTTTTTGAATATAAGGGTAAAGCATCAAGCTTTTGGGATGGTATATACAGAGATCATGTTGAACCGCAGAGTTGGCTGGAGTTCAATTACCCGACTGAGAAGTTTTGAGCCTTTCTAAGTCTTGAAGAGGATAATGAGCAAAGAAGGTGGCAGAAGCTCACTCAGTAATAAGCACAAGTGTTTGAGACGCAGCCGCTGGGTTCAAGAGTGCCAATCAGGGTCACAAAGTTTACTTCTTTCATCAGCAGGCTCCATTATCACCACATAAGCACAAACGCTCCACAAATTGGCCATCAGATAATGACGGATCTGTGGAACTCAATAGTGAGGCAACAATGCAATCAGGATCTGATTACCTTTTGTTCAGTGCACCAATACCTCCAAATAATATTACTTGTTATAATAATACCTTTGTATATTAGATCAGACAAAGCAAAGCAACTGTTGTTCTTCTACATGTGATCAATTCTTATTTTAATGACACTATAAAGCCATTATTTGCTTTTTATGACTGATTAAATACGTTCAGTATTCCCAACAGAGAGAAGCCACATTGTGTTCTTATCTGTTAAATGCATCTCCACACCAACACCAATCCTTCTTAAAGATTTCATGCAGTAAGAGCTGCTTTTACCCATATTATGCCTAGGGACTTGTTTGACATGTTTATTCCTATTTTATTGCCTTTAGAATATCAGATAATCAGAATGATGGTTTGTGAACAGTGAATAGCTGTAGGACATGGATGTTGAAATGGGAAAAGACTTTGATTCAAAATTTTTGCAATGTTGGCAGTCTAAACTGACTGTATGAGTTCAGGTAAATTAGTTTTTTTTATAATATTATTGAAATTTTATTTCCCATGTGTAAGTATACAAATTTATTTTGCAGGAGATGTTGTTGCATTTATCTGGTAGTTTTAGCAGAGAAGAAGCTCTCATGAGGGCATGATTGGTCCAGTTAATTCTTTTCCTCTGACTTATTCCCAGCTAAAACAGATTAGATCCATCATACAAGTTAATACAGAGAATACCAACTTTTAAAGTGTCACCTTTAAAAAATCCACAATTCCTTTTTGACAAGTCAATGTTTGACAATGTATTATTATGACCTCAAGGCCAGACTAAGGTTGCAAGCTGGGGAATTTTAAAAATATACCAAGCCGGAATAATACAGGAATGTATAGGAGTTAAGGGAATTAATTGGAAATTTTGGGTATTTTTCACGAACTGTATAATATACAAACATAAATATGAACATCTGCTTCCTTCACATTTGACTCATCTTCATCTGTGTGGCATGATTTCCATATATTCCTTTAAATTCCCATTACGTTTCAGAAATTGTGCAATGCTAATCCCAACATCATGAAAAAATAAGCTATTCTTAATGGTCAAACATGTTAATCTTTTATCAGTCATGTACCACGTTCTGAAGCTGCAGAAATGTTGTAGGAATCTAATCCAGCTCTTGACCAACAGCTGACATAAGTGTGTGAACTGAAGATATGTGGGGTTTAAAATATATCCCTCTGTAAAGAAAAAAGCTCTGTAGGTTGAAATTGGAGCCACAGCAGTCTGATTCCACTGAACTGTAAAATAGGATGTGGGAGAGCAGCAAACTGTGGCCTTAAGGTATTAGACCTTATTGTGAATTTTAGTCCATGAGAACACCTGGAGCACAAGTTCAGATGGGACAATTTGTCTTTTGGATGAGGAAACTCCTCTTGGTAAGAAAAAAAACGAAGAAAAAATCCAAGACCTGCTTAATCATGTCTATTTAAATATGTGCATGAAATGTCAGAATTATACTAAACAGGTCTGTGGTTTAATATACTCTAGAGAAGCTTTTAAAAAAAATCCAATCTGCTTCTTAAGCAATAAGAGAACTTGGTTTGACCCTTTACTGGAACATTTCTTCTAGCTTTTAATTGCCAAACTGTGGCCTGCAGAGCAAAATGTCAGAAAAAACAAGGGTTTATTCAACCATGTAGAAATCTCCTATCAGCTGTGTTTGTGTTGTGTGAAACATTTTAACGCAAAGTGTATTTGATATTAAACCAGTTATACTTGCACACCAGTTACCCATATTGTTTATTTATTCTTGTATCGATAAGGATGTTTACCTTTAATAATACTGAATCCATATGTTTGGTTATGTATGTCATATGTTCCTAGCTGGGTTCAAGATCTGTTGATACTTACACTACAATTTTGGATATATAGAAATGGGTATATAGAAATAATAGAAATTTTGTGCAGTAGATACTTAAACCTAACTATACCTAAAACTAACAGTGTGTTATTGTCCGTTGTGTTTCACAAGGCTCATTAGCCCATCCTCTCTCCTCATGTCAGGTAACTTTACTACACACACTGTGTGGGCAGTGAGGTGACTTTACCCTGAAGTGGTGAGACAGGGACTGATCACTGGGCAGTCGTGTGAGCGAATGCCATCTGCTGTTAATGGGCCATACACAAGCAAAATTACATTGGTTTATTCAAGAATTGAGTGTTATCAGCATAGAGGTAGAGATTCACGGGAATGCGTATGATGTACTATGTACAATTCTAACACAATTGCATTAAACACTCAGAAATGCTTTTTATTGGTTGCACTAAGGTGAAAGAACTTTATTTGTTCATTTTTTTGTTTGTTTTCCCTTTTCATCATCATTACTTTAAAATGAATCTGCATAAAAGCTTTACTTTGTATTAAAACATCAAACATAATATTAAAAAATGCTGCATACTTATGTGTGTAAATGTGTGCAAAGGACATTTTGTGATTTAAATTCCCAGGTGTTTTACAAAGCACTCTTCAATGCTCTGGCCATATTACCATTATGTGTTTTTGTGAATAAAGGACAGCTCTGTTATTTTTCTGGCCTGTGTTGCTGAGGAATACAGAGATCAGACAGAAGCCTGTTTGTGTGTTTAGAAGGCATTCTCTACAGACTAGGGCTCAGCACTTACCGCTTAAATTAATACAAAACCTTCAATCAGCAGATGAAACAGGGTTCTCTGAAACTGGTTCTCAGGCTGGACATGAATGAGGATTTGTGTGCCCACTTGCTCCTGTTATTTTGGTTGATTTTAAGTTTTAGATGTTGTAACAGCTCTTCAACGATTTGTGATGAAAACACCTGAAAACAATATATCAGTAATATTGTAGATTGAAGTTCATAATAATATTATTGAAGACTATCAGTGATTTATATTTTAGCCTGTTTTCCAAAGCTATACAGCAAATGAGAGCAAATTCAGTTTATTTTAATTAAACGATTAAATTTATTTCTATGACACTGGGAAAAAAACTAAAACATTGGTTACAAAAACATTTTAGTACAAGAAAATTATGTACACACACAAATAAATAATGCATTTTTATTTTTGCGTGGGACCTTTTTTAAAGCTCTACATTGGGCGACAAAAGGATTGAGGGTTTTACCCGTGAGGGGCAATCTATGAGCTATACGCCCTTGAGCAAAGTACTTAACCCAGGGTTTCTCCAGCAGGATTGTGTCTATAACTGAACACACCAGTGTTCAATGGTGACATTGCCAAAACAATTTCCTCCAGCTCTGGTTTTGTGGCAAAAAATAAAAGTCCTTTTTTAATGAAGCAATAAGCCACAAGAGACAGAGCATTACAGCAAAGAGCCAAACGCAACACAGAACGGAGAACCTAAAACCCCATTAAGTGTGTGCAGTCACATATGTGCTTATACTGGGTAGTGGCCTGGAATGTGGTTCATTCAATGAGCTTTTAAGAGTTGGAGCTATTTGTTGTATTTTATTCTGCTCTGCTGCAGGAGGTTCTGGGCCTTCATGGCTGAGATGTGAATTCTGTCTTCCATGGAAAATAAAGTCTAAAGGAAAGTAATGAGGACACATTGTCTGATTTGTGCAGGTTGCTGGTATAATGTGAGTTCAGTGCAGAAGAGAAGCAGGATCTCAAAGCTGAAGCTCTTCTGTTGGTTCACATTAAGGATAAAACTTTCTTTGAGTTTTGGTCATTGGTTTGTGAGTGGTTAAGGATCTGGCTCATTTCTTGATGTTTGTGTGTGAATATTCAATTAAAGTAGTAGTTCACCCAAAAATTAAAATCATGCTCATTTTTGGGTCATTCCAAACCATGATTTCTTTTATCTATCATGAACCGTAAGAGGAGAAGATTATGATGTATGATGCTACTCTTTTTCACACAAAGAAGCAAATGAAATAGCAAAACACTGTTGATCTCCAAGCCTTTCTACAACAAGAAGATGCCAACCACGAATCTTGCCAACGCGTCACTAAATTCTTTGTGCCTGCCAACAAGCCGTTAGCCAATGAATGGATGTTAACAGCTTCATATTACATAAATAGAGCCGTTATGACAAACAGCAGACCGCTGCTTATTATCTTGACAGTGTAAAGTGATGGTGTGAAGCTGGATTCCCATCACCAGAGTGGTCACCACAGGAGGCAGCCTTGAAATCAGCCCACCCACCCAGCATGCCAATTTTACCCTCGTTAGCAGACATATTACAGGAGGAGGTCTCATTAGCACACCTCTGACTGCGCAGCTGAGCCGCGCTTTGAAATCTGGGCTAGCAGCCTAAGGAAACCACTGTGGCGTTTTCAATATCTACACATTACTTATGACTTAATCAGTGTATGTCATCTGTATGGGGTCTCTAGTGAAATGACACAAACAAACACACTCTTTTAAAGTCATTGACCTCTATAAATGAAAAAAAAACGATGATTACTCCAAGTTAAAGGTGTTTACCTCCCAAAGGGAAGAATGAGGTCACATCTTGTGCTCTGTTTTGTTGAGTGTATATAAATCCAAGGTGTATTTCTGTTAATTAAAGGTAGACTTTAGAAAGGTAAAGCTAGCCTCTCAATTTCTGAGAGGCTAGCAATATCAGGCTAGCTTTGAAAGCATAAGATCCCATCCTCTTCTTAGAGCCTTTTCCAAAGCCATGCTCCCCTCTAAAACACATGAACGTGGTGGGTGGGGTTTTGTAAATACAGGTTGACAGGCAAGTAGAACATCCAGTTATTGCATTTGGGCTGAATACGAAGAAATTGTCTACTCTGCCTTTAATTTATAGAAAAACAATTCTAGTTGAAGTATAAAGTGCAAAAACATTTGTTGTTTTATGTTTTACTTGAAATGTGTTATGGAGACCAGTAAATTTAATCATTAACAGTTACAAAGATTAGAATTCTAGTATAGTCCCAGCATATATGAGTAAGTTCAGACTGTCTAAAATATCCAAAACATATATAATTATACCTTTGAAACTGAATAACTACTTGTTTAACTATTGGGTGATATGCATTTTAAAGTAGACATTTTCATCCTTGCACTTTCAGAGAATTTTCAAGGTTAGACTTTCACATTAAATTTTAATTTATGTAAGATCACATTTTAAAGCAGTCTTCAATTAAGGAACACACACTAAAGTTCTGTGCTGTCTCTTTTCTCTATTACCTTCAAAAGAATGGAATCGTGAAAGAGAAAATGCATTATGGATAATATATCCCATATCAGATAAAGAATTGCAATAGACTCTAACAAAACAAATAAACAAATACTGAGAGAATGGCCAACCTGAGCTACTTATATTACATCCACAACTGAACTAGTGCACAGATATTTTGATGATTTATGAATTGATCTAACAGAAGTCAGGATCTGTGCAGAACTGTATATTGCTTGTTATATTATTTTAACATCCAGTTCTGGCGGCGATGTTCTGGAGTATAATATTTTATAGATAAAACAATCAATGGTACCATTTGTTACACTATGCATGAGGTACAAGCTAAAATAATAATAATCTAATATTATTATATTAAATTTAGATTTACTCTGTAATAAACCTTAATATTTGCCAATGATAAAATTGGGTTATATTTGACCTGTGCTGTAAGTTATAACCTGTAACAGCCCTGGTTTAATTATTTTAACAACCGCCACATATTTTCTACTCAAGGCAGTCAAGTCAAAACATTGTTTTTTAAATCTAGGTATTATGTCTAGATATTCTTATAAAGCTACAGGCTTATTGTCTCAACACATTTTTACTCACATTTTACCGGGTGTTAACTATGGACCCTGCATGTCTCTTCCTGAACTGCCTGATGTAGGTTGCTAAACGAAAATTTGCTCTTTAAAAGATTACACGTGTATGAAATGTCATAGTATTGACCTTCTTTGGTTAAGCACTTTTTGAGAAAGAAGCGCCTCTGATTTTGTTTCTCTTGAGTGGAGCCTCTTGACATCTAATGCGTACATGAGCGAATTAAAGTGCTGAATTAAATTACCACAATTACCATGTGATATTTGACTGCTTATGTTGTTTCCGAGAACACAGGGTTGATTGATGAAAGTTGATTAGCGCACTCAAAACGGAAGGGCCCTTCCGCCGAAGGCCAGGAAGACGAGAGTGAAGTATTGAGAAAAGCAAGACAGACCCCTTTGCTTTTCAAAAGAAACAGAGTGTTTTTCTGTCCACCTACACATACAGAAGACACAAAGACAGTCAAAGAGAGTAAACTGCTTCATATTTAAAATGTCTTTCATTAAACTAAACAAACACAAACAGCCACTGCTTTTATGTCTGATATATCTTGTTCATGCAAAACTAAATGCCACAAGGTTTTTATCCAGTTGCTAAGATGTTCAGAGTGGTTATTACCAGGTTGCTATGTGGTTGTTTTAAAGTCCATATTAAAGAATCCACCAACAAGTCACTATGATAATCTGAACCCAAGGCATGATTTAATGTAAGATGCAATGTAAGTTAAAAGATTTTATTGGCCACCAGGTGAAAATTGATTTGCTAATTTAGAAAAATAATAGCACCTGCTACCAACAATCAACATGATTTGAGTTTTAAATCATGCCTGAACCACCAACAGTGCAAGTTTTAATATTTATGATGTTTGTTGAAATCTCTAAACCTAACTATGAGCAATATTAATACACTATTATGCTTGCTTTAGCGATCACAGTTAACCAGGGGTTGTTTATAAACATGCAAATAGTTTAAAATCAACACATTCTGTTTCATTGACAGCAGTTGCTCTGAGAAAGTTTTTTTTTTCAGAAAAATTTTGATTTTTTTTCCAAATCGCACAGCTAAAATCCTGCCTGTCTTTTAAAGCTCCCTTTTAAATACTTAATTCCAATGAATGGAAAAAGCTTGTCAGAAAACCGTGAGTTTCGTAAGACCCCAGTCTTACACTTAAAACTGCAAGCTATTGTTATAATGTTAACAGAAAAAAGACCATGTAAAATGCAGAACCATGGTTTTATATTTAACTTGGCATGTATTGAGCACCAATCAATATCTGTCTCCCCCCAATGTTAAATGTATTTTTTCTTGCAATAAATGATGGGTTTGTGTGAGGCAAATCTATGCAGCTCGTCTCTGTCAGGGTCCTGGAAATGTTCAGTGCCAGCCTGCTGAATAATACATGTTTAAAAGCCTCATGCAGAAGGACAACCCTAGGTGTCCCTTCATCACAAGCCTCCTACATCCACATAATTACAAACTCACTATCGCAGCAGCTGGGTCCAGCATAATGAAACACTATGCAGCATTAAAGTGTTTTGAACTATTCTCTTCCCTGATGAAAATATGCGTTGGTTTGCCACTCTCTCTGTATATATAAAGAAGACAAAAGCACAGTAGTTTGTTTTTGCTTACTGGGTCCATTATTAGGCCTACTCAATATATCCCATTCAAAACAAAAGATGACAGAAGTGTTTGGGGTTCTTGTATGTGATGTACCAGACTATGCATTATATTGTGAATATAGTCATGATTGAAGGGTGTTGTTTGGCAAAGCCGTGATTATATTCGTAGTATTGCATAGCCTTGGGTGCCTTATTGCTTTTACACAAATGCCACATGCTAAAAGTATTAAGAATGCAAATGTTTATTGTGATAACGGTTTATTTTTTATTTTAAATGTCAAAAGTATCTGACATATTAACAGTAACGGGACGTTGCTATGCAACAAAATAGTGATCAGCTATGGGTGCTGCAAGGTGGTATTATTAGTAGCTCGGAAACGAGGTCATAGTTGTGATTTATCATGAATAAAGCATGGCTATTGACAGCATTGACACACATCAGCATCAAGGACTGAAGCACTACACATTACAGTTGTTTTCACATGACCTTTGTGGAAAATTGTTGCAGGTTTACTTTTGCAAGAGTGTCAGATATCACCCTATCAGCAGAGTTTCCATCAGCTTTGCAGCATGTTGGGGTGCTAAATTTTGTTCTGCTGAGCTGACCTTCACACATGCTTATTATCTGTTTCACTGTCTGAAAAAAAATGTGTATTTCATGCTATTTGTGTCATTACTGCACTGGATACAGCATACAGGTGAATCTAGGTACTGAGAAAGACAGTCATTGAGCTGTGCCTTATTAGTCTCAAATAACCATCAATTCAATATTACACTGTGTTGTAGATACTGTGGATATATATTTGAGCTTTCCATACAGTGGGATGCAGAGGTCTGAGACCACTATGCTTCTTTTTTCATTTTTTTATTGAATACACTATTTTTAATTACGCATCTATCATCAGCAAATGAATTTAGGATTTGGTAACATTTGATTAGTGTCTAAGGGCAAATAGTGCACAGTCCTACATATTTCATATTTTTCTCATGTCATAACTTTTCAACTGAAGTCAATAAAGATGAAATCACTGCGCTCTAGCTGTAGAGGATGTGTAGATCCATGAAAATTTTAAAAATAAAAACAGACAGACTGTCATAACTTTTCAAAATCTTTAACCACCAAGATATAGGGTAGTCTTAGCCCCCGCTGACTTTAGACTTACCCAGCTGCATCACCAGTGAGGAGTGAACACACACACACACACACCTCAGTTGTTACCTTGGAATCGAACCAACAACCATCAAGTTACAGATCTTACTCTCTAACCAGTAGGCCACAACAATATATAAAGCATATTGCACAGATATCTGCACAGAATTTGCTGAGAGAGGTAGAGGTTGGAACAACAGAATGAGTCCATTTATACAGACTAAATGTTTGAAGTATCCTTTATAGTCATTTTGATTATTACAATCTCCTCTTTTCAGTTTCTTCTAGGCGTACCACACGGTAAGCAGCCAGTTTCACAGTTCAGTGAGAACAGAAAAGCACATGACAGCCCCAGAGCACGACACCAAATAAGGTTAAGAAATAAAGGCAAGTCTGCACAGGCTGACACTGGTACATGTCACACACAGAGCAAGCTGTTTGTATTCTCATTATCAGATAGCTTTATCTACACATTAGCTTTAGCTGCAGCTCCTTTTGAATAGATTCTGTCACACTGAACAATTTCTCCTCAGTGCGACATGCGGGAACAGAGCCATTGAAGGCGACGCAGTCGTACCTCGTCAGAAAGAATAAAAGTGATGATGTGCACTGAACAGATGTGAAATAGATTTGAGTTAAATGAAGTTTCTTAGTGCCGTGAGCATGACAAAAAGCTTCATTACATGAGTAACCTTTAAATGGGGTTCAGCATATGCCTGTTTTTAACTATACAAATATAATGCAATATTTAAAAAAACACAACATTTTGTGATTTATTAGGGAAAGGAATCTTCTGGGCATCCGTTTGTATAAATAAATCAAAATAAAGAGGCAAATGCATTTATCAAATATGGCAATTTGCTTAATGTGTTCAGACAGAGCTGGCGTTCTTCTCTTTATTTGGATGCAGATGAGTGCCGTGATATTTTCAGTGTTGCTCCGGGGGATATGAGCTCAATCATTTTACAGGAAACTCTCTCTGTCTATTCTGGAGATACAGAGTTACTGCTGATATGAATCAGTGAACATTAAAGGAATAGGTCACACAAAAATGAAACCTATCATTGTTTGCTCAACCATTGTGCTGTTCATCTTACATGAAAATAACTGTAAGACAACAGAAATTTCAAATGTTACAACATTTTTATTTTTTATCAAACTCTCTTGTTTTGGCTAGAGTCTTGTGCAAAAATAAGTTTGATAAATGTGAATTAAATCAGAATTCAGCAATGGCATCTGTTTCACTTTAGTGAAAAGGGTTATAAAGATTTCTAATGATACTGTAATTGGTTTGTTGTGTAGCTGTGGCATTGTAAGAGATTTAGATGACTGAATGCTACAGAATGAACGTCTACCATTATTCTGGAATGTAGGCCTTTATACAGAATAAAAAACAAGCTAGTGGAATAACAATGCCACCTACAGATGAGTTAGTGTAAGTGACAGGTGCTCACTACACCAGTACACACATTTACTGTCTAATACACAGTATTTATTTCACATTCAGTTTGTGGATTAAATTGATACAATTACGGTAAATTACTGTGTATAAGTATAATTATATACTACGGTATATGACTTTTTATTTATATATTTTTACTTTTTTATAAGTATCTAGTTTTATCATTTAAATGTCAATTTACAATATCACTGTTTTGAAAAAAAAATCGATTTAATGGTATATTAGTGAATTGAAGAACCTGTTTCTTTCAAAAACATAAACTGTCTTTGAAACATTTGAAGCGTAATATATCAGAGAAATATATTCCAAAACCTTAAAATTAACAACGAAACTCTGTTCACAAGCTTCAGATATTTTTTCCAGGAGGCGCTCCAGTGTCACGCGCTGCTCTCTTGGAACAGGAAGTATACGCGCTTTTGTCATAAGCGCACGCGCAACTTCCGCCTGGTTCAAAAATTTGTGCAGTCTTTCATTTTCGTGAAGTCAAACTGATCTTCTTTCCGAAATATTAGTACTTTTGACCCAGTATGGACATCCAGAGTAAGTTTAACTTCAAGTATTGCTGTTTAATATTAGTAGTGTGTTTGGTTGTGGATATGTTTTGCCGGTTTGCATGGAACGTGACTAGTTTAATGCAAGTGAGATTCACGTGTCTCATTATTATTTTTATACAGCTGATATAATATCAATAACTTATGCAGGTGAGTAGAAACATTAGAAAACATTAGTCAATGTTAGTCATTATTATTAATTATTATGCAATGGTACAATAGCGCTTGTCTTGTTGATTGTTTTGCCTTATATTTGGGTTAAAGTTTGGAGGTGGCTGTTGAATTATTTGATCTTATTTGTAGATGTGGCTGATTGTTTTCAAATATTCTGATTTCGTAGGACATGAATGTTCCTGATCGACTTTAACCTGTAATTAGCAAGAAGTATTAAATAATAAAAGATAAATCATTTATATGTCTTAACAGGTATTGAACCGATGTCACTCGGCTCTCCAACCTCCCCCAAGCCTGGGGCTCAGTTTTTACCCGGCTTTCTGATGGGAGACCTTCCTGCCCCAATCACACCTCAACCTAGATCCTTTGGGTTGACAGGAGCTGGAGCGGAAACAAAATCTCCTCTGTTGGCGGGTAAACCTTTTTGTTTTTATTTTTATTACTTTAAGAGTCATAGCTGCTTTTTAATAAAGTCTTTTTCTTAAAATTACTGTTAAGATATAACTGGTAAGATATTTGACTCCCTCTTGCATCAGGTGGGTCTCCCCCACAGCCGGTTGTGCCGACACCTAAAGACAAGAGTGGAGCGCCTCCGGTCAGAAGCATTTATGATGACCTCAACAGCTCTGCTTTGGGAATGTCACCTCTTGCTGCTCGCAAACAAGTACAAACTGTTAACCAAATTCAATATGAATAAACTTAAGACTTCAAACGCACATCCTGTGTATACAGATAAACATAGAAATACCTTAAATAAAAAAACATAAAAAAAGTATGTTTGATAATGTTTACATTATTACACTAATAGGTTTAAACTAGTAAGTTCAAGTCATAGGAGGTAAAAGTTGAAAAGCCATCAGACAACTTATTTGTTTGCAGATTTATTTTCTCAAATCTATTAATTGTTTGCCTTTATTTAAAAGGAGATTTTTACATTTTTTGACCTTGTTTCTAAGCTTATATAAAGATTTTAAGTTGCTTTGTTGTTTTCTCAGCCATTTGCTGGAGTACATACACCATTTTCTGGTCTGCCAGGGACACCAGGAACAGGTAAATATACACATTTGTTTTGATTAACTCTTAAATTAAACGGCTAGTCAAGTAGGTGCTTCATTTCTGTTTTATTCTATAGCTTCTAATCTGTTTAGTCCTGCGGGGCAGCAGAGGAAGACGACACTTTCCCCGGCTCAAGTAGATCCCTTCTTCACACAAGGAGACGCTCTGTCCTCTGAAGACCAGCTAGATGACACCTGGGTCACAGTGTTTGGGTTTGTAGCTTTTATCGTACACTCTTAGATTTTTGCATTATTGTATCTTTATGTACTTTTTTGTCTTATAATATTAAGTAACTTATCCTAGCGTTTAGCACAAATAGAGTATGTTGGGTTTTTTTATGGCTTCGTTTACATATGACATAATTTTGATTCTTTATAAACAGGTTCCCACCAGCATCTGCTTCATACATCCTGTTACAGTTTGCACAGTATGGAAACATATTAAAACATGTAGTAAGTCAAATTCATTCTCACTCAAGTGCAAATTCAGCCCAGCAAACTCATTTATATGTTTAGTAATCACTGTCTTCATATGCAGATGTCTAATACAGGCAACTGGATGCACATTCAGTATCAGTCTAAACTGCAGGCTCGAAAAGCTCTCAGTAAAGATGGGAAGATATTCGGTGAAGCTATAATGATTGGTGTCAAACCATGTATTGATAAGGTAGGAACAACACAAATGATATTTTCCTTGATGACAAGTAGAACAGATCAAAGCACTCTTGTACCATTTCTGTGGTAACTGTAACATTGAGAATGTTTGATTTGGTAGAGTGTAATGGAGGGCTCAGACAAAGGCAGTTCTTCCAGATCTGTGTTCACGCCCCCAGTAAAGGCTCACGGAACCCCCAGTCACCCTGTATCAACTCCTCGATCTGTCATGAGACCCCTCAGTACAGCTTACAAAGCATCAAGCAGTGACTACCAGGTATGTTAGACCTATAATTCCCAATAATTTCAGGCAGATTTATAGCTTCTTCAGTTAATTAGAACTTATTAGCTATTGCTCTAGTAGTGAAAGTGGAAGTTTTTAGCTTTTATGTTTTAGCTATTTTCAGCCACTTCCCTTGCCAGTAAAACATGAAACTACAAACTGTAGAAAAACATTAATTTTATAATTACTTTAAATAGTTTTACTTAAATAAACCTTTTTTAATTTTTTAAATTTTTAAAAAAAAAAAAACAAAAATAAACAATGCAGATTTATTTTTACAGCCTTTTTAGCTCATACTTACTAAGGGTACCAAACATTCTGATGCATAATATATATTTTGCTGTTTACAGGGGCAGGTGTGATCTCTTGTAAATTAGTGTA
>JAZGTK010005480.1:0-12514 GCA_036877625.1 Ambastaia sidthimunki
CTTGAGTGTGTTGGGGATGTCTACACTCAAGCCACTAAGAAACTGGCAGTCAGAAAGTATCCCAACAGTGTTCTGTCACTCTCGAACCGTCTGCCCTGCCAAAGACACGCCGGAGTCACATTCTGCTCCACAATCCCAGCAGCTCGCCGAGCAACCGTTCCCCGCGCAACGCTCTTTAAACGCTCTGCAGCCCCGGCATGCTGCTGTAGGGCACAGGGACGTCTGGGGGGGGCGGCGGAGCTCAGCGTACACACTGCTGTTTGCTCTGCTGAATTCCCATGACGGTTAGAAATGCTCTCACTTCCGCCCCCCCATTAAAAAGAAAACTAGTCTTGTTCTCCTGCCCTAGTTGCCCCGAAATAGTTATAAAATCCTTTCAAAAAACATTAGCCATGTTTTCATGTTGCAAAGCTGTGGTGTGGCCAGTGTAAAAACGCTCAACTGATAAAGACAGTACTCCTCTACATCAGGGGTCTTCAGGTCAAGGACCCCCTGTTACATATTATATAGTTAATGTCGCATTTTAAGCCTGACATAATATAAAACATGCATTTAATATCACACCATTTTACTTACTTTGATGTAGGTGACCTTGGAAAAAACTGTTCTGTGTGCAGTTTAAACAGCAGTGTGCTTTAATCTGAAAGGATATTAAGGACTTCCAGAGAAGAAATCCAGGGAAAATGACTGGGAAAGGACATTTGTCAGTGGGAAACACGGCTTGAGCTGCACTCGCAGTGTTGGTGAGACTGGCCAGCGCTGGACCCTCTCTACGATCTGTAATAACTGCCAGTTCTCCACATCTTTGGCAAGTTTGGCTGCACACACGCTGGCCTGAATGTCTTCATTCTGAGATTTCAGCAATTTAACCACAAGCTCCAAACCACCCAGAAAAAAAAGATTTCTTTAGCATCCTGAAACACAAGAGAAAACAAACAGATCTGTGAATGTGTGTTAGATGCTATTTGGGCTAAAACTCAACAGATACATCTAAAGCAGAGGACAAAATAATGTCAGGTTAAACCATTAATGTCATATATTACAGGTGGTTCATGTATAAAATGCAGGATTTGGACAATCATGTCAGGAAGACATCCACATTATAATCTACAAAATCTACCATAATCTTTATTAAAATCTACAAATGAAATGAAGCTTTGTGTTGTAGGTCTGATTTTTCCGTCTGTTTGTTTGTTTGTGTAGCAAAGCTGTGTTTTGGCTTGGCAGTACCATCTTCCAATGGCCTCCCTCCCACTGATTGGTCACTCGGAAACACATGCCAAAATCACTACAGCCAATGAAGGGGTGACCATGATGTAAGTGTGGGCAGAAAAAGCACACACACCCACACATAACACACAGAAATGACAAAGTTATTCTTTCAGCAGATTGTCCAGTCTTTCAGTGATGCCAGAGGGTATGTAACACACCAGCACGGCACCAAGCTGTTCACAATGATTAGAAAATAGTTCAGTGATCTTTATTGCTTATCTTCAACGGTAAGATAAACAGACAAAAAGATCTGCAATATGCATTCGAAGGATATATTTAGGATTTGAAATCATTGTTATCATTGGTCAGACCACCTGTCAATCAAACTTGCATCCAAGGGTCAATTACATTCATAATTTATATATAATTTAGCAATTATTTTTTTTAACAGTGTCTCATATGTGTCATAAGTTATCTACTTCAACAGTGGCCTCTTGAAGCCCTAAATTACCCATAAATCCTCATAAACTGCATCACAGTTTGAAGGCTCTGACCCTCTTGTAGTGAAGTCCTCTGGGTTTTTCTTCAGACCAACAAAATCTAGCCGTCTATAACACAGCCTGACCCTATTAAACCCCGGCACACAGTAAAAATCAGTCTTCAACCACAAAACACTCAAGAAGGAGAACATATGAGAAGATCCACAGCAGGTCAAGTGTGGAGAGGGGATGGCCTCTAAAGTCATGTCAGAGAATAAGCTCTGAGTTCAGCATGTCTGGGCAGAGAAGAGGACACGGAGGAGAGCGGAGGAATCCACAGCGTGTCTCACGCAGGAAATGGCCAGGCAGGAATACTGATGAACACTGGGAAAGAAAGAGAGAGAGAGGAAGTATGGCAGAGCCACCAGCTGCGGAGGGTCACTAAGGAACCCTTTCAACCCGGGGCCCAAAAAAACATCCCCAACTCAGTTCCACATCAGCAAACACAGCACGGACCAAGACGTGCAGAGAGAGAGGAAGAGCGAGAGAGAAAGAGAGAAAACGGATGAAACACAAACAGTGTACAAAAAGCGATGTAAGCCAAGCTGCAAAGAAAGACAGGAAAAGGCCCGAGGGACAAAACGGGAAGAACAAGATTCCGAGAGTGTGAATATGAGAGAAGGGGAAAATGAGGGAATTGTAGTTAACAGGGATTATAGCATGGAGATTTGATCACAATTTTTCTGCCAGACTTGTTTTGGGATCGACATCTTTGTTGGTCCTGAAACAACATTTGGATCAAAGAAAACATTCCTATTAATCTCTACTTCCATAACCCATCCCAAAACTCCCTGGTTGTTGTTTCAGGATCCAAAAGAATGTGGAAAAATGTCCTACTCAGTGAAATCACACTTATCAGGGGTGAATAAAAAAGGGCAAAATTTAAGTGACTTAATTTAAGCCACTGTCTGGAGAAACATCTCAGGCAAAGGATGAATGAAGAATGTTGGATGAATAAAGAATGAATAACATTATTTATTGTGATTATGCATTGAGCTAATTAAACACGGGCCTCATTAAAGCTGACGGCAGTGTTTCAAGCTCAGCATCTCTGCTGATTATGAACAAAGCTCAATTTTACAGTAGCTTATCATCACTTGGGGACCAGCTTTCGTGTGTGTGTGTTTATTCGCTGGTGGGGATCTGGAAGCCCCAGATGTGGTTCCTCAAGCGTGATTTTCATAAATCTGGCCTCAGAGCTGCTAACTCAAGCCACATGGGCCTTTATCTAAATAACTGCTGCTGTGAGGCCGATCGGGTTCCTGGTTTGGATGGGTACATTATTTTGTGAAGTTCTTGCCATCAGCCTCAGCTCTCCTCTCTCCAAACACAACCAGACCGAGCATGTGCCCTATTTGTGCATAAATACCAGGGACCCAGCGAACAGGGAACGTTCTTAGAACAATGGCCAACGTTCTCTAAAAGTACTATTGAGGTTATCCAAAAATGTTGTTGCAGTAACGTTAGTATTACGTTTTTACATTAGTAGTAACTTTTTAATGTCAAATATATATATCAAAAACTTTATCCTTAAGTTTTTAGTGGAACGTTTAAAAACATTGACATTTCAAACGTTCCTAGAATTTTGAATGTTGTTGTTATTTAACAGACGATAGGGAAACGTTTTTACAACCTAAAGTTAGGGGCTGCTGTCCTGTCTTAATCCATACAATACAATTCAGTGACTGTACCACAGGCAGAGGGCTATATAGAGAAAAAAGAAATTCATTACATGAGAAAAGCACAAAACTATATTTAGATAAATATGCATAGATGACACAAGCAATGCTATTATTTTTGTAGCTGTGCTGATAATCTACATAAACAATGATGCGTTTGTGCCAATGCGTTACACAAGTGGATCAGGGCTGCTGGTGCACTTGATGTCACAATTCTGAAAGTGATACATGTTTGTTAATGAGGTGGAGGGATCGAGCTCCGCAGTTGAGGTGAATATTCCCAGCTCAAAGCTTAAGCTGGATTTTGAGGGTTTGTGTGTGTGACATACTGTATAATCTAGTTTGTGTGTTTATATATTCTCTGTGCTGGGTTGACTTTGGATATAAACGCCGTTTTGTCAACAGTAAGCAAAGATTTAAGCCAATTAAAGAGGCAAACAGAAAGAAAGTGCAAGATAAAAGCTGTGTTTGTAGCTTTGTAAATAAAAATGTACAGTCTTTCTGTCATGCCAATAAAGCGACCTTAAACTGAAAACGAAATATAAATAGAGAGAATGAAAATGTGTTAGCAATGGAGGTTTAGCGCAAGCCACAGAACGTTAGCTTGTTTCAGGAGGACAATGAACCTGTTTTGATGCTGTATGTGTTTAAATGTACCTTTGCATTGTCACTGCATGGGCAGAAGGTCCAGACAGCCCCGGTCTGAACTTCTGCATTCAGGTTTCCCAGCAAAGACCAGACGCAAACCATCAGGACGATCAATGATTCTGAGAGAGAAGAGAGGAACAGTAGCGAGTAACTTATAAGCTGAAACTCTTTACAGTGTAAAGTTTACAGTGTCAAGTGTGACCTCAAATCCTGATGCCTCGACATGTTTACACATGTCTGTTTTTCCCAGAATTCCATTTAGCTCCTGCAGAAGATCGTCCCTCCTGCTGTGATGATGAAAACATTCCGGTAGCAGATCAGAACTCAGTTTTCCATCACATCCCACCGTCTCTTACACCGGTACCCCTGCTCGCCTTCCAACACCTCCGTTAAAACATGCTCACATCAGCCTGGCCGTAGACTGACCCGTACAATGTTTTTAAGAGGCCTGTGTGGATATTCATAGCGAGTTGCGGACAAACGCACATTTACACTGTTGCATGAGGCTCGTCACTTAACTCGGATCGCAACGGAAAAACCCAGAGAAAGTTGGTTTTTCCAAGTCAAACATTCTCATAGACAAGTCTCTATATTTCACTGCTTCTGAGTGAGGTTTACTTAAGAACAGGCTGTATTTCATCCTGCGGATACGATTCGAGTAAAGGATGCAGACCCGTTTGTCAGGTATAAATAACATGTAACCTGTTTCCCATGTGTGCATCCAGCTACAAGGCTGATATTCAATGCTGTCATAATTGCAAAACCACGCTGCACAGTCTGTGAACGGGCAGACTCGGGTTCCAGTGACAAGCGTACCTACCGACCTCATCCCGCTCATAAATCAGTGACAAAAGCACGATCCGGGAGTTCCCCACTATCCCGTGGAGCCACTAAATACTACCAACATTACCAGGAGATAATCCAGATAAACGGGTAAGATGAGGGACAACAATACTGCAGCAGGGTGGAGACAGAAATCAGTGCCTGGACTGGTGGAGCTGTGGGTGGGGGTGAAAAATGGATAATGTGTGTGTATATATATATAGATATACACACATGTATATCTATGCTATAAGACTATAAAAGACTTTCAACCAGCAGTAACAAGTTTCTGAAAAAAACAAATTGTTTATCCTGCCTTACAAATTTACAAAATGTTAAGATCCAAAAGCAGCAGAACTTGGTAACTGGATAACTCTGCATGACAATGCCTTCTGACAACATACTTTTAGAAACTGGCCTGAACGCGCTATTCTGCATCGGTAAACAATCAAACACGAGCTATGCTAATTGCTTTGCAAACCACTATCCATAACTCTCAAAATAAGCCACAATGTGGAACAAAGAGCAACAGAAATGCACGCTGGAATAAAAACTCTCTGTCTGAAACAATGCCAAACAAACATTAAATCTTAAATATACATGCCATGAGAAACAAGGACAACCTTGTCCTTCAGAAGCTGTTACATGGATCTTATGTAACTCCATAAGTTAAACAAAATGAATGAGCTTATTTCTTCAAAAACAAGCTTTGTGGATTTTTACTACGCCGTTGCGCTCGCTCACATCCATAAACGTATTAATCTTACAGACGAAGGCGGTGTGTTCAGCTGCCGAAGACAGCGGGAACAAAACGCTCTTCATTTGTGTCCAGCATTAATTAAAAAGGGGACTGAAGTCTATAACCGTCTCATAAAAGCAACGAGAGGCAGATGTGCTAAACATACAGAACAACCGTTTTGTGCTTGCTGAAATGAGAAATAAAGTTTGTTCAACCACAAGTCTTCAAATCCTTTCTGGTAGAATCAGTTAGAAAATTAGACACGCCCCCATTTCCAAACCCCGCCTACCAAGAACATGCACACACATTCATCAAACTCAAACACCATCAAACACACACAAAGTTACTTTCAAGGTTACTATCATGCTACAAACAGATCACAGAACACTACAAACGCTGATGTTTTCTGTCTGTTTAGAAAAAGGTCCAAGTGGTCATTGTTAGAAGTGCAGTTTACTCGCCACACTGAAACAATTCAGGCCTCCACCCCGGCCACAGCTATGAGCCTCACAGCAGGTACAGTAAACACACATCTCTGGCCCTTTATTACAGCGCTAGGGGCTGAAGGCTCTCACCCTGCGTGAGGCGTATGGAGGCCAGTCCAGCTGTACTGCGACTATTGACGGTTCCTGAACTGTTTCTGGACAACTGTTCCAGGTTAACTAGGAACGCAAAACAGAATCAGAGAATTCAGTTTATGATGCACACAATCCTTTATGATCCTTTATGAAACAAGAGACAAGAAGCCACAAGAATTGTGTGTCTTCAGCTACTCTTAGATGCGTTTAAAGCAGAGTGTATAAATTACAGAGAAATTTCATTTACGCTAAAGTGTGGGAAGGTGAGACCAGGTGAAATCGTAAAAAAATATATTTTTGGTTGCATCCACACTGCTAGATGTTGGTAAGTCCAAAGCAACAGCCACATTGTCCAATAAAAAAAAAAACAATGTATAAATTAACAGACAGACCACTAGTAAAAGAAATGTGAAAAACAACACTTAATATTGAATTAAAGTCCTGCCTGTCAAGTTAAATAGCTCATTTCCTTTTTCACGTTTGTCACTCATGTGGCTTTTATGCTTCTTTATAAAGTGAGTTTGAGAAGCAGCAGGAAATATTCACAATACGCCACAACTTTTCCCACGATGCTCTCAATCGCTGGATGACCACACCGTCTGGTTCGGAAAAAGACGACAAAGGCGTTTGGTGCGATTCTGACTTTGTTTGCCAAGCGGTGGTAAACTACAATAAACATTTAAAAGGCATATAATGTGGTCAGAGCGAGCCTCAACAAATCTCTGATGTAGAGTTAAGCTATACGCTTATTTTTATTCACAGTAACGGTTTTGGCCAAGCGGCCCTGAAGTTCATGGTAGAGAGTGTCCAAGCCCGTTTGGCTCTGGTCAAAGTTCACCAAACATTTTCTTAGTAAAACAAAAATGAAAGAAACAGCTGCCAGAATTAGCTCGGCTAAAAACAACCTTTAAACGGCAGGAAATAAAAAGGCAAGACTACAAACATTGCATGTAAAACAGAGATCCCATCACTGAAGTGTTATCAGTATGCTACAGTACAGTTCTGGAGCAATTATACGCATTACCTTTGACAAATGGATTGCGGTTGTTGTCTATTTTTGTAAAGCTAACACCAACCTGCCAAATTAGCAAGCCAAGAAAAACAACATGAAACAGCAACGGTCAGCTGCTACAGCGGCAAGAAGGTTAAAGAGTGGACAGAGCTGCCGCGAAGCTCCTGGTAGCGTGATAGTGAAGCTAAACTCCAGCTGACTGGTTTATTAATACTGTAGTATCTTTGTGAGATTCTGTCTTTCAGAAGAACAAGAACAGATGTTACGGTTTCATGTGGGTGGCTGAGAAAAGACAAAAAACCTGCAGAGAAGAATCTGTGAGAGACCTCAGAAGAAAAAAAAATCAAGGTATTGAAAGAATTACATTTAATTTAATATTTGACATTTCTGACACATTCTGTGATGTAAAGGAACTGACTTTTGGACCCTGGCACTGCTGAGGATGATCCACAAGTTCATTGAGATGTTTTTGGGTTTCTCAGACTGCTGACTTCAGTACACGGTCCAAAATTAACACTCGCCAGGCACCAACCGGGAAGAAAAAATTGGCTTTGATGAGTAAATACAACAGTTTCTCGCCAGTTGGCCGCTAACCGTATTATAAACTTAACATAATACATGATTCAAATCAAACTGTACGAATGATAATCTGATCAGTGTTGATTGAGTTTAACTTCTACCATCACATTTATCTAGAGTTTTTTTTTATAAAACATTAGAATTTACTGCATTAGTCAAGTCTAGAAGAAGTCAAGGATAATATAACAGGTTGCAGTACATGAAATAAAACAATGTTTCTCCAGGACTATGGTGCCACATAAGACATGGACTACAAAAAGATTAGGAAACATTACTCTACAAACTCCAGTGAACATCGATGTGTATAATTATATTTAAGTTATGAGCATAGTTTTCTAATATTTTGCCATTGTAATTATTTTAATTTTACGCTTCATTAATAAGCTAAATGGGTAACACATGCCTCTTCCAGCACAATGATGAAGGTCTCCATCCTCTTCAGTCATCAGAACCTCCTCAGCCCAGCCCTGAACCCTCTCCACGCTGGACTCACGGCCAACCTTCTCATCAAACGCACAAAGACACGCTGTCTGTTACTGGCTCAGCTGCTTGTGTGAGGAAAATTAAAGAGGAAAAACACCTTAAAATTATGACCACTGTAAAACACATTCCTAAATGATTTTTGTCTTAAAACGCCTCTCAGGCCGTGATTGTTTCTGAAATGGCACGCTGCGCTCACGCAGAGACCAGATGGACCGTTTAAACATTCCCCGGTAAATGCTCGCTGACCTCCCGTTTGCCTTCCCTGGCAGATTTAGTTGAACCAAAATGCTCGGATGTTTGATTCCAAATGCAGGATTTGACCTTGACGCTTTTATACGTTCAAAAAACTTGCAATAAAACCAGCTCCTTTCTTCGTGTCCAAGCCTGTATTAAATATTTAGCTGGAATCAACTGACGGCCAAAACCTTTAACCACACGCCCAGCCACTCCACGTGAACACACAACAATATAGACTGTAAATCATGAGAAAATAACTGTTAAACAGGAATGGTGTATCTCTAATTAGTTTGTCACATTCAGTATAATAAACCTTTATTATGTTCTGAATAGAGAATGCATGGGGTGCTTTGAGTTGATGGTTGCCATAGTAATAACTTGAGCATCAGTATGTTGCCTAGAGATGGACTAAAAATATTTTAAAAAAGCATTAAATTATTAAACTTTATTGCTTATTCTGTCTCTGAAACTATTCTCTGCGCTTTTTGTATGACATGTACAATACACTTCATATCCCAAGAACTACCTGAAATCTGATCTAACCATCTGATCAAAACACAGTATTCAGTTTGAATCAAGTTTGTAATAATCAGATTTAATATGGTTGTTCAGATTAAAAATAACCGGATTTGAGCTGGAAGCTTGGCGTGCTTCAGCCAAAAACACGAATAAAAGGGGAAATGTTTTGTGTTCTTGTTATGTGAACAAAAAACACACTCATCATCTTCTGGTTTTAATGAGTTACCGGTTCAAATGTTTAACAGAATCTTTCAAATGTTATTTCTTTGGGTGTCTGCCTCAGTGGCATTCACAAAACGGTTTGTTTACTGGCCTGTAGCTTAAGTTTCAAGAAACCTTCATGAGAGGTATTACAATCTGAATCATACAACTAGATGTTTGTACGTGCATCTCTTCTATTGGCTAACAGGACATTAGGTGAATCAAATGTGGCACAGGACACCTGCCTCTAGTTCCAGAGGACTAATCCTGATGTAAACTTAGGATGAGGTTTTGTCAGCTGTGACTTACGAGGTGGAGAGACAGCAGACTTACTGCTACCGAGCCATTTGAGACGCAAACCTCCCTCTAAATTCTTCTTTCAATACGATTCATTCTGCGTTTGGTACGAGGCCAGACGGTACATTTTTCTACAGATCCCAGTCTATAACAATTCCTTCAAAGAAACAAATACGCTCTTACCGTCTTAACTAAAACGGTAAAGTGGATTTATCAGTTTCTTGGCCTCAAACCTGTGAAAATAGCACAGGTATAATTTATACACAGGTAATGGAGAATTAAACGATGCCTTTTTGAGCCCTGTGGAGCACGTCCCCGGACTCAAACTGCAACTCTGAGCAATATGTGTAAATCACGTTTTTATGAGAGCGCTTGTGTGACGGAACCAGCAAGCCAGACGATAAGTCCAAACTGTTTTTTGTATTTATAGAGGAATATGGCTGCCTCATAAGACATACAGCCAGAAAAATGACACCAGGAAAGCATCATCTTTCCTGAGTTAAGCGACTGTGGCGTGAGGCCAGCGAGCGCTACAAGACAAACGATATAAGAGGCTTTCGCTCCTGATTGTCACAGCACAACCGTTTGAAAGACGAATACAGGCTTCAACCAAACACATCACGGTAGCCCATAAAATCAACACTTATATTCATCTTTTATTAGCAGCGTGCGCGGAAGAATGATTCACATTCCAACAGCAAAAAGTCATCGTAAAAGATCAGAGCTCACTGACGGAGTTTATAAAACTTTCGCTCTTTGTTCAAATAATCGTTTCTGTGGCCGCGCAGACTCGGAAGGGCAGCGGCTGCAACTCAGAGCGGTGGAAAATCTGAGCGGTAGATGATACTCATAAAAATGAAGGCTGCGTGTGATTGGATAGCGTTCGTCCTTCTCCTTACCAGACCTCTTTTCACGTCAAGTCATTTGAATTAAAGCTGCAAGCCGTAACTTTCGCCTCTCTGCCGCCATCTCTGTTTGAAACATGAAATTACAGGTTATTTGACATACTTTGGAGGATTGATCTTCATATACAACTAAATCTGCAGTGACAAGACGTAGCCAGTTAAAACAGATAAATGAACGTGTATTAGTCACCAGAAAAAGTCAGGAAAAGCACAGACATACTGTTTAGATAAATCCATAATTCTCTGATGATCTCGATGCTTTGAACGTGTCTGTCTTAAAATATTTGATCATCTCTCAAAACATACTGCGCTAAATGTTTCTTTAGCTTATAAACCGTATATATGTATAGCTGTGAGAAAAAACAGTTAAAATTTGTTTAAACATTAAAAGAAATGTTATTACTTAGCCACGTTTTCTATGCTGATGGATAATATCCAGACGGCTCCGGTCGTGGCAGCGAGTAACGGCTTGTTTTCAGTTTGGTTAACAGCAGGGACCAGTAGCAGCAGCCCATCGTACCACCAACACCACATCACGTGTGTTTATCTTCAAGACAAATGTGTTCAAATACCTTTTATTAAAACAGATTTAAAGGGATAGTTCACCCAAAACTGAAAATTCTTCCATCATTTACTCACCCTCATGTCATTCCAAACCTGTGTGACTTGCTTCTGAGGAACATAAAAGAAGATATTTTGAAGTACGTTGGTGCTCAAACAACACTGGCACCCATTGACTTCTCTTGTATGGACACAAAACCACTAAGACATTTCTCAAAATATCTTCTTATATAGCTTTAAAATGACATGACAGCGGGTTACTGACAAAAATCATCTGTGGGTGAACTTTTTTAGGGCAATTTGGAAACCTGCAGGAACGATACAGTAAAAATACAGTATGCACCATAGTAAAAGTGTTTTTGTACCGTGAGGATAACGCTGGCACGGTCCGTTTGAAGCTCCTGGTTGTCACAACTGAGGTTCTTCAATAAGATCTTCTAACAGATCTTCAATCAAACCTTCAGCTTGTAGCTCTTCTGCCAACACAAACACACAGAACGACTCTGTACCCTGAACATCTACTGTAAAAGCCATTCTGCCCTGCCAAACACGACTGCCTTCATCGACATAGCACTTATTTCATCCTGGGCTTTCCTGCTTTCTGGCCTCAAGCAGCCAATCACGTTCAAGCTGGTCTTCTAATAGAAACAATCTGTCAGTCACAGTGATGTTTTATGAATGGCTGCTTCAGCCTCGATTTGTACTAAGTGTTCTTCTAAACAATGGATTTACATACAAACCAAAGAATCGGTAACATCTGTGCAAGCAGCTTAGATGAGGTTTCGCAAAAACTGCGTACAGCTAAACACAATTACAGGATTTAGTTATAATTAGTAAATACAGAAGAATAATGTTATTACACTTAAACCTGCAGTCTGTAACTTCTGCCTCTCTGTCGCCACCTCTGTTTGAAACATAAAACTGCAGGATATCTTATGTACTTTATTTACGTATGTAGAAAACAAACGAAGCCATATTATGCTCTCGTTTATCGCTTTATTTATTGGCATCTTCGATGCACTTCTATCGTTGAGTCTGCAGGACGTGAAACACAATCTCCCAACGCTGCCAAAACATTCAAAAACGTTCATCATCAGTCAGACGCTGCCGGTTACTTAAGAGCTCTTGAAAACTAAGACTGTGTCACACCAAAATCTACAAATGACCGCATCCTCCAAAGAGCAAATTTCATGTTTCCCTCTCTGTCACGCCAGAACGGCCGCTCCAACACGCCATTACACACGTGTGCTGTTCAGAGGTGGTCTGGCTCTTTACATGTAACTAATCTGTGATAGCCACATTGAGAACGTCCGAGTCTGGCCCCGAGTAAATATACAGAGCAGAGCAACACACGAATCCTAATCACACAGAGCGTCACTTCTGTCAATAAACACACACGCCAGGATAAGGGAGAGCTTGACATTCAATCTGTTTTTACCTGCGATGTCTTTGATGCTGGCTTGGAAAGTAATTGGGTGAAAGAAAGAGCGAGTGAGAGAGAGA
>JAZGTK010005481.1:0-22354 GCA_036877625.1 Ambastaia sidthimunki
CACACAAAATTAGCACAGATTAGATTCTGTCTTGGCTTATTTATCGGTACAGATCTGTAAACTCGTGGATTGCATAGCTCAGTACATTTAACTTTTACAGGTAGTTAGCGAGACATTTTTGAGATTTTGAATAGTAACTGTTGAATTTCTCTTCTGAAACTTCAGAGTAGACTTGTATGATAACTAGCATCTCTTTCAGTCTCCAGGTGCTCAGTGTGTAATGCCACTACTATTGAGATTTACACGAGAACTCATTTCGTTTTCGCCTCATTCAAACGTTACGTTTTCATGTATCAGAACACACATTTCCGCAGCTGTTTGCGTGCACATGCTTGTAGGTGTCTAATAGCGCATATGCGTTATGATTGTGGGTACGTTAGCGACTAGCAGCGTCAGTCAGGGAGCTGTGTGTTCCTCTCTTATTACCGCTTTCTCCCCGAGGAGCGCATCACACATCGTCAGTGGCAGACTGGGAGAGGAAGTCCCCAGCGGGAGAGAAATATCATGGGAATCAGGATTCATTTAGCCTTTAAGAGCTTCTCCTGTCTGTTGCACACAAACACACTGCTGCAGATAGCGACTGATAACCATCGCTGTAGAATGTACTACCGTGGAGCGGCCCCGCGCACAAATTCCCGCTCTCTCAGGAGGGCCGCCCGCCCCGACACGCGTTTGCGGCGCGGAGTGGATTACTGCTTCAAGATGAAAGCTAACGGTGAAGCCGCTCGTTCATTTTGAGCTGCGTAATGGTGGCTTGTAAGTCAAAATGGCAGACATGATGGACCGTGGCCTGTGTTCAGGGTGGGATGCTTAGGTTCACCTCAACATAAAAAGGAGAAAGAGTTTCTATTTGCCACTTGTGGTGCGGAGAGCAAAAAACGGCCCATTTACTGTGTTCAGATAGTGTGTGAAAGGTGATGTCATAGTCCTTCATTTAGCCTTTAAAGGAATAGGTCCCCCAAAAATGCACATTATATCTATATGAGTTTTTCTCCAGATTATTTGTTTTTGGGTGAACTAATCCTTTAACCGGCTTGACAGATGGAAGTGGAATTACAAATGGCTATAAAAGCATTGAAATAATTTATTTTAAGGGATATTGTTTGTCACTTAATGTTGACAGGAAATTGAGAAGAGCACAGCTCATTCAGTGTGGTGTGCAGTATGTTAAATAGGCTGTTGCTAGAATTTAAAAATTAATTTGGTGCTACCAGGCTGAAAAGAAACAAAAAGTGTCTAAATCAGCCTAAACTAGTCCTTTTGTGCTTTGGTTATAGAGAGATTTACAACAATGGTTAGGCTAAAGATTAGTTTTGCAAGCTAAGACAAACCATCTTAGGTTGATTAAACCTGTTTTCTCTCTTTCAGGAAGGTATGCCTAAAAATAAATTCTTATAAAACAGTGAAATAACAGAGATAAAGTGTCTTAAAACATGAACTATAAATTGACATAAACTTTAGTTAACTTGTTGAATCTGTGTGCTGAATCTGTTAAAATACAGCATGTGTAAATTCACTTCAATGACACCAGGGATTAGCAATTAACAGTTTGACTCAAGCGTCTGTCAGTTTCTGGAGTGTCGTAGCTCTGTGAACGTCTCATGTGATGCTCAGCCACGCCCCCTGTGGAAGGGAGGACAGAATAATTCAAGATGTTCATTTCTTACAGTTTGCACTAAACAGGATTGAATCAAACGGGTGTCACAATGGGTGGTTTTAATCTTTCATGTTGTTGATTAACGTGTGGATAGATGTGATAACCCAGAGCAGAGCTGTTATATCTATAAGCTTAATGGTATAGATTAAAATACTCAACTAACAATTTTTGGTTGTAAGAATGTTTGCATTTTTATAGCACCTCAATTTCTTGCTGCTGTTAGTTGCATGTGTGCTCAGTTTGCCAAGATGTGTGCAACTATATTGAGTTGAGGTGTCAGCTTCCACCTTGCCTGAGCAAACCACAAGTGCATGTGTGCATGCATGCGGTGTCTGCGTGTGTTTGTGTATGTGTGCAGAGACAGAGAGAGAGAGAGAGAGAGAGAGAGAAAGAGAGAGAGGCCGGCTGATCATGTCCCGCCACACCACAGGAGTGATAAGAGGGAATAAGCTGTCAGTGGCGCTCTGGTCCGACCGTATTGTTCATATTTAGATGGGAGAACAATACAGCACTGTCAGGGTCCTATAGCTCATAATCTGCTGATGCTCACCAAGTGTCAGCTTGATCCATGAGCCGCAGTCTGGATTGGCTGTAGCTCCCGCATCCCTAAGCAAAGCCCCTGCAGGAGTGTCAAGGGAAGTACAAATGGGGCTCGCATCTGCCGGACTATAGATAGATACATACATAAAAGAGAGGGGTGGGGAAGACAAAGAGAGAGAGAATGTTGGGAGGAGCCCAGGAGAGGTCAAGTGGTCCAGCTGTGGAAACAAAAGAGAAAAATCTTGAAAGACTAAAATGAAGAAGATGAAAGAAACGAGTCTTTTAGAATGAGATTTCACAGTCAACTTTGTGTTAGGGTCTGATTCAGGTCTGTGTAGTGAGATGGTTTATGTCAGCAGTACATGAAAAATGTGCTACAATGGGTCATGGCCAAACGAAGAGTGTATGAAGATAAATTCAACAAATTAGATTATCCAATGATATTAAGTTCTCAGGTGTTTCTTCTTGATGTTGATGAGATCTGATGGACAAATGTTGAGTTTCCTGCTTCTTTTACTATCTCCTGCTTTAAAATGTTTCTCTGTTAGAGTTTCAGGAAAGATCTTAACAATGTCTCCAACTGTGCTCAAATACGAAATCTGCCATTAAAATTTCAGAAAATCAAAACAATTTCTGCAAATAAAAATCAGAGATTTCAATCAAAACGAAACATTTTCAATCGAATTCTTTAAAGATTAAATGATGTAAACTATACCATTCACTTTCATTTAGAACTTAAGTTACTGTGCTGTGCTCTGTTACTTACTGTATGTCAACAAAGGTCTCACCTGTGTCTTATTTATTTCTCCTGAAGATTTTTAGATGCAGCGAGATTGTGTGTGAGATCTCAGATGCACGTTCATAGCATGGGAACATAATGAAACTCTTGTTTCAGGTAAGTATCAACTTTGTCTCAGAATTCTTTATGCAAATAATTAATGAGAAATGTTTGAGTTCATTTTGAGATCTTGGCAAATCTGAGCACAGTTTGAGATGGTGTTGTTAATCTCAATGTAGGAATGTAGGAAACTAAAGCTTAGTTGGAATTTAAACTGGAATGTAGGAGATTAAAGTAGAAGTCTCCCTTTGCTCTCAGTTTATCTCAATGCTGTCAAGGAGAAACAATTGAGATATTGAAGAGATCTCACTTGTGATTTTTTTTGTCTTTTCATGTGGGATTATCTTTCTGTTTGATTTCCCTTAAGGCCTCTGTTCTTGCTAAATGATTCAGCCAAGACAAATCCTGGAGTTTCTGACAGATGGTCCTGAATCCTTCTGCTCAGGCGTGGAAGTTTCTCAAACCGCTTTCACATCCTGGATACATTCATTCATGACGTGATGCAGATTTGAAGGAGGGACAATTGTTCAGGAAATGATGTGAACAAGAATTAGCCGTGATAGTCATGACTGTGATGAAGAGGTCTGGGGACAATTCTCCATGCAGCCACTGGACTGAACTAGATTGGCCAGACAAAACGAAAGGAAATGTAGAAGATAAAGTGAGAGCACAAGAAAGAAAGAGAGTTTGTGACTGTAGTCAGTATTGGTGCCCCAGTTAACAAGGAACATTCTCACAACATTGGCTAACATTCTCTAAAAGTTCTCTTGATGTTATCAAAAACATTTTTACAGTATTTGTAGTAGAACATTTTTTAATTTTTCATATATCATATATCAAAAACGTTATTCCTAAGTTGCTAGTGGAACGTTTTAGAAACGTTTGAATGATGTAATGTTTAATACAACATCTAAAACAACTGAACGTTTTCAATTTTTTGTATTACTTTTTTTTGTAGGAAAACGTTCTTGCAACGTAATTGTTAGCTGGGTAGCACCGTACGTTGGTCTGGATGCCTTTCCACCCTAAACTTCAGCATCGCAAGCAGCCCACACAAAACAGAACTCACTCTCCTTCCATCTGCACAAATCATTAATCCTTCCCACAGCACTGTAAGTCATAGAGACAGATTTCACTTTGAGCGATGCCCGTGATCAAAGCAGCCTCTTCGCACCATGACAGTAGCGCAGAAGGCACTGAGAACTCCTCTACTTAAGAACACGGCACACCTAATCATCAGCAATGTCTGTGACAATACAATTTACATATTTATATTTTCTTTGTCTCTGACGAGAGATGTGTGACAATGTTCTTGCTCTCCCACAATTCTTCTTTCTCCTTCAGAAACGCAAGCGCTCCAGACCGGCGACGTCTGCAGGTTTGTTCGTAATGAATTCACGGTTCTGAGGACGGCTGTTGCGTTGTGTGTTTACAGGAAATGAGCCATGCTGGAAGATGTTTGCTGCACGGAAAGTATTATTGCCGTGTACATGTGAGAGGTAAAGCTCTGTAGAATTCAGTTTATGGCTGCACTGTAAAGATGCTACAGTATGTACAGTAGCAGCTTTCTGTTGAAGCACTTCCTGTTTGGGTTCCTGAGGGTTCTGTGAGCTAGAAATTGTCTGGTATATGTATGTCATATATTGTATAGTTTGTATAATGTCCACTGTTTGGGCCCCTCCATCCATAACCTATAGAGGGCCATAGTGTGGCCCCCCATAGTCAAGTGCAGATTGTGACCTACCTAAACCAGGTAACGCCCAGGCCAACCAGCCACCATCAGAAACTGGTTCTAACTGGAATTTGTTAAGAGCAGTTCAATAAGTGCCAGCTGTTTTTAAACATATGCTAGCCATGTTTTTTTCATACTGTTTAGACAGTAAAATGCTGTGAGTGTCTATACAGCGCGTATATGCCGCGTTCTGTCCGAGCTTCAAATTACGTGACTTATAAAACTGGAAACTTGTTTACCAAATTCTGCCGTCAATGTGCTGTTGAGATCTTTGAGCGTGTTCTAGTCAGGTTCTGTCAGAAATTGTCTCCCCGTAAGCTAATTATTTCTGTCCTTGAGACGTATTTGAACACCCCCCCCCCCCCCTCAAATGGTTAGTGCCTAATCAAGTCTCTTATCAAGCCTGTTTTGCCATTTCTCTCTCAGCTACAGTTCAGCTCTTTTCTATTCTGAGAAACAGGTGAACGAGGGATGATTGAGAGAAAGTTGGAGAGCTGCTGTTTGTTCTTTAGGTACCTACAGAGCTAAGGGCCTTTTAGCTTTATGCTATGCTACTTTCTGGCTACGAATGGCAGTGAGGAAACAGCTCATCGCTAGAGATGAGGCCATAACAACCTAATTGCAGCCAGATTCTTTTTTGTGTGTAATTATACCGCAAGCTCAGTTTTCATTGTTGACTAAAGGGGTTGTTTTGGCGTGAAAAAACGCTTTCTTCTGTTCCCAACCCCTCGTTAGCCTGCTTTCTCTGTTGCTGCCTCTCTCATTCCACACAATTTATTACGCCAGCCAACAGATTCGACGGAAACCTCCCAGTATAGGCCAATCTGTCATCTCAACATTATCAGCAAAGCACACCGCCTTCCATATTGTGCTACAAGAGCTTCAGCAAATTGCTATTTTTATGAGACATGATAAAAGAAATGCTACCTTATGTTCACATTTTTTACAGTCTGATGTCGGTGGGCGAAAACGGTCGCGATTTGCCAGCAAAAACATCGCGTGTGTCACGAGCGCGTCGGAGAGAGATGGATTTAGATTCAAAGATGTATTTTACCGCCGTGCATCACAGCCTCGCTCATCTGCCATTCCAATATTTTAATGTTTGGATTTAATGGAATAAATTGTGGATTAGAAAGACAGGAAGTGGAAAACGCTGGAAGTTGTGGGAGACACATGGGAAAGGTTGTAGTGGAATTGTTTCGGCTGCAGTAAACACACATGCTAAAAACCTCCTGGCTAATATGGAAGGACAGCTAGAGAAAGAGAAAACCTGGTCTTGTTCAGGACGTGTAGTGTGCGTTTCTCCCTCCTTCCCTCAATCTGTCTCTCCTCCCCAGCCTTGTGTCTGCTTGACAGCCTGGGCAGCACCAAACTGACAGGCCCTCAAACCGGAGCCCAGAAAGCAAGCATTAATTAAGTCATTGCCGGACTGTAATTTCCTTGAGAAGTAAAAAATTCTCACACAAGAAAAGGTTACAGAGACCTTTTCTGTGTCAAAATTACCATGCGTCATGAATATTAATGTCCTTAATGAAGACAACCTTTGCTTCATCAAGAATGTACCAGAGCAGGTGCCATGCTGATAAACTCACTCGTCTGATACTCTCTCTCTCTCTCTCTCTCTCTCTTACTCTCTCTCTCTCTTTGCATCTGCTGAAAATAGACAAGCCAAGATTTACTTGTTTAAATCAGCATCTCCCTTCGGATTTGACTTGCCTCGTTTTTTCCACATCTCCCGCTTTTCTCTTTCATTTACTTTTGAGTAGCTTGTCCTCTTTGGCTTCAACCTCTTTTGAATATGCTGACTTTTAAAGAGGAAGTTGTTTGTTACAAACACAAGGGATCAACTGTGAAGGATTTTTATTAATTAAAGAGTGTTATTTTAATGTTTAAATGCCTTTTCTAAAGAAGCCAAACCTTTTTGGCCATCGAGTTGCTCAACGTAAAGGTGAAATGTTATTTCTGCTTCACTGGTGTGAACAAACCTAATTGCAAAATGAATTGTTTTCTGTGTTTTTAAACAGGTTTCCCAAAACACTCCTTCCATCTGCCATTGGTCGAACTAGCAGAAGTCCTGCTACAAACTCACGCTATTGGTTGAGCTTGGTTGAGTGGTTGCAATTTTCAGCCTATCACTGGCCTTCCTTGTGCAGTTGTCTCTGCATGTTAAAGCTGCAATTTGTAACTTTTTGATTAAAAAAAACAAACATTAATTGAGCAAGTACATAACAGATCAGTGTTCAAAATGGTCTCCTTTATTCACGACGATAAGCTAATATTAATGATTTATATTCGGGTCTGTTTTTTCAGGAAATGCCAGTCTGGCCTTATTTGATTTCAACATACGTCAAGAAATGTATGTAAAGTAACCTGCAATTTTATGTTTTAAACAGAGATGGCGACAGAATAGAGTTACAGAAGTTGAAGATTACAGCTTTAAGTTGAAATACAAGAAAATATCCAAGGATAGAAAAAAATATTCTATTCTTAAAGTTTCTGGTGCTATTGTAGCCTCAACCAAGCAACACGTGCGAGAAAAATGACTGAATACTCCATCTAGAGGAAACGTAACAATCGGTCGAGCAGTTAATGGACACAAACATGATTAAAAACAAACACAATCTCTGCCACAAAATCTCAGAAGAGAAAGAAAGTCTCAATCCTGTCATCTCCTCCCTCCATCTTCTATCCTCTATTATAACAAACGAATCCTGGCACAAACAAAGGTAAAGATCTGTTAACAAACTGCGACTTTAGTCCGACTGCGATTTCAGTGGGAGTCTTCTTTTCTTCTCCAGCTCACCGGCGATCCCCGGCCGTGCCTTTCATTTGACTCTCAGTGTGTGTCACATGTTAATTAGATAAACGTACACATGCGACTCGCCCATTATTCCACACGCCGACAACCAGAACAAAGTGGAGACTGGTGGGAGCACGGCTGATGAGAGAGATGAAAAAAATAAAACACCATTGCGAGGGATGACAACAATTACCGATGGCTTTGAAGTTTTATTTATGAACTTCTCATAGTCGCCTCCTGTGGCTACATGTTAATGTATGATTCTCCGAACGCTTTTGGACCTTTCCACCTTGTTTTTAATTCATACTGAATAGTTTGTGTTTTGTGTTTGCTTGTTTTGGTTTAATGTTTGCTGGGATGTAAATTAGGACCGTTTTTGAGGACTTTTCTGGGGCTGTCAGGATATGTGTGGCTGTTTTATTTTGCTTTGTCTTTCTGCTGAGGGTCTGTAGACCTTGTTTTGGAGTAGATGCCATTTTAAATTTTGATGTAAATAAAAACGATTGTGTTTAATGTGTTTGTATTGTCATAAGATCCTAGGTCACGCCTACTTTTATGGCATAGACAATAAACTGTATTTCTGTTCTTTACTGCCTAAATGTGCTGTTTGCTTTAGCTGCACTGTTAACCAGCATAAACCAGCCTGGACCAAGATGCACGTTCATGCAGGTCTAACCCAGCTAACAGAATGCGCTTAGAACATTGGCTAACATTTTCAAAATGTTTTCTCAAAGATATAAAAAAGTTGTTGCAGTTATATATCGAAACATTATTCTTAAGTTGTAAATGTAACATTTTAATAAAGTTAAAGATGAAAAAAGTTTAAAGAATGTTCTTATAACCACGCAATAAAAAACTGGATGTTTTGATCATTCCTAAAATCCTAAAACATTCAAAATAACCTTTTTAATGTTTTTGTTTCTTAATTGAAATGTTAGGGAAACGTTCCTGCAACCTAAAATTGTTAGCTGGGAAGTTGGTTATTTCAGTAGGGTAAGACTTTAGCACAGCACCTCTGACACAACGATTATTTACATTATTAATGCTCAATCTGTAGCTCTAAACCTTGCTAAACCTTGTAGGTTGAGTAAGACACTTAACCTCAGGTTAGTCTAGTCAAATTGTCCCTGTAATAAATGCAGTTTGGCTGAACGCATCTGCAGTATGAATAAACATAAATGCTTTCAGTTGTATTGAACTGTATATAATCTGTATTGCCAGGAGTGAAATCTCAGCCTGAAAAGAAGGTTCTGGAGAAGACATGACCCGTGAGAGCAGAGATGAGCTTTGATTGAGCTCCATCCCTCAAACCGATCGAGACCTCAGTTGTGTTTACTGTTCTGGCCTGCTGAACACACGAGTGAGGGCCCTTCCCTCAGCTTCAAGCTCTGAGGGGGAAAAAAGTGACATTTGAGGGGCACTTTACAAAACTCGCTCTGCGAAAGATCTTCTGTATCACCTAAAGAGCCTTTGTCAGTCATTGGAAAGCTGTCACCTGGCAGGGAGATACAGGCAGGCGACCGGATGACAGGTTGGAATTAATGAGAAGAGTATGACAGCAGCTGAAGCAGCGATGGGGGGTAAAAGAGAGAGAGAGAAAGAGGGAGGGAAAGAGATTGAATGGAAGAGAATAGCACAGAGGTCTTTGTTTCTTGTGAAGAAACGTCTCCAAGGTGTTGTGGACCTGCTGCACCCGTGACACGGGACCGAGGGAGGGGCTAAAGAGCGAGAGGAGGTTAGCACTGGTTATTGATAATGCGTGACAGTGTTTCTAGTACAATATCTGTGACAGATTTTCCAAAGTCACTTACATTTAACTATTTGAGTGATTTTGAGCCCACGAGCTTCAGGTTTTCTTCAGGACTGAGATGGTAATAATTGAAATTGGGCATTAGCTTCAGGGCTGCAGTCATGAGGCCCATCAGTCTAAAAAACAGCGTAAGCTCTTCAGAAAGCCTGACAGTCTTTATATCTAATCAATCTTAAATCATGTTTCAGCATCCACATAAATGCCTCAAACAGCTTCTCTGTTTAAAAAGCAATCAGAGTATTGGACAGGAATAGTGCAGCCGTCTTTTCTGTGTGTGTGTGTCATTGTAACAATTTGTGTAATGCAGAAGGGAACACACCTCTCCAAAAGAGTAAATGAGTTCTGTCAATGTTTGCGCATCTCAATTAATCAGGGGGAACAATGGCCAGTGGGGCTGGGGGCTGTCAGGGACGGTTTGTTGGCGACACGTCAAAAAGAGTCTGCGGGCTGAGAGGCGTCTCCACTCTCCCAGTCACACACATTCCCCAGGTCTTCATTTTTACTCTTTATTTGTGGCTATTTAAAAGCAACATGAAATCGAAATAGATCCACACATGGAACGTTCTCAGAAATATTCGCTCAAAGTTCTCTTAAAGTTATCAAAAACATTCTTGCTGTAATGCTAGCAAAACGTTTTTAACAGTATGTATCATAAATACAAAACGTTGTTCTTAAGTTGTTAGCGGAACGTTTAAAACATTACAAAATGTTAAATAACAAGCAATAATGTTAAACAACGTCTAAAAAACCTGGATGTTTTGAATGTTATTTGAATGTTCTTAACATTTTTGTTTCATTTTAGTTCATTGGTATTCTAGTATTCTAAAGGAAAACATTTGTTTTTGTCATCATTTATCACAATATAGAAACTTAATTTGCTTTTGAAATGACTTTCTTTTACAGCTGACATCACCAAGGCCTCAAAGGCTATTGGTTAATTTTCATTGCAGTAGGAATTGTTTAAAACAAAACTTTATTATTTGGGTATATTTTCTGCAACAATTACAAACACGGAAAAAATTCATTTCTGTCTTTTTCTTGAAAACGTTGTAAGATCACAAAGCACCAAACAAACACACGTCCTCTTAATCTGCCAAACACAAAAACAGCAAGTATAGCTTTAAGAAGCCCACCGCTCCACGGCATACAATAGAAATTGTCAGGTGTGTAACAAGCTATCAAGACTAAACACTTTTTGTTTTCATCACATCTTGAGATTTGTCAAATTGGATCTCGTTACACTAATTAAAATACCTAGGGGATGGAGACTTAACCATGTCAGCGAGACAGGGAGAAGAAAAAAGGAAGGAAGAGATAGAGATAAATGGCGCATCAGAAACCAATTATCACAGGAAGCGGATTAAAATGCTTTTGCATTTTCACACACAAAAGCGAATGCGAGTCACTTTTTTACTGATTACACCTTCCATCTCCTTTCTCATTCGTTAACGTTTGTTAAATCCCCTTTTGTGTTCATTAGTTTGTTCGTTAAGTTACACCGCAGACTTTTTTTCTCTCAAGCGCTGTTTGTCCAACAAGATCTGTCTGTGTAGCAGTTTAGAGACAGAGATTCTGTTAGCAGTTGTGGGTTGCGACTGTGGGCTTCAGCAGGAATCACACATTGTGTGACACTAGTGAAACTGATAAAGTTATTTGTCAGCGGAGCCTAAAGAATCCAGATTTAGCAAGTACTTATGACATGCTAAAATATTTTCATGAATAACAATTATATGCCGTTATACAACTTCTGTGCATGTTTTCTCAACCTCTGCTCTCTCTCTTTCTCTTCTATCTGCTTTATCTCACTCTGTTGAAGTTGTCACCCCAGTATCTTGTAATATTTGCACATTCTTGTACAGTGCAGTGTATGTATAATAAAAGTTCATTATTTGTTCTTTTTTATGTTTTTATAGGAAACAAATGGATGACGTTTGGAAAAGAATAATGATGTGAGCTGGATTCGAACCACACATGCACCAAACAGTAAGCCACGGCTCCAACATAGCAATGTTTCTTTTTTGCTAAGACAACTTCATTGGAAAACATAAACTCAGTCATTTAAACACTCTTGTCTAAAACCAGTTTTATAGACACACAACTTTCACTTACAGTTATAATTTGTGTATACGTTGAATCTGATATTTTGTCGGTTTGATGAGCTGTTGTTTTAAAATGTGAAAAAAATAGAAATTAAGCAGGTGTTTCCAAACTTCAGACTGGCGGTTTACAGTAAATGTAGCAGCATTCTTCCTCTTGCTTTTGTTATTACCATAATTATTGCAGTAATCAACATCATAATTATCACCAAACGCTTGTTTATTGAATAATAGATCTTTAATTGAGGTTTCATTAAATTCAGATGCTAAATTTCATGCAAACTGCAGGTATATTGAGTATTTGATGGCAAACAGCCCTTCAGTTATTGCTCCGTGCTTAAGCTCAGCTAGAAACATTCTGGATTAATGGCGACTCTTTCTGGAGTGCTTACCTGAGTGGCCTGCCTTTGAAGTCCTCAGCTACTGCCAATGTGGGGCTTTCTTTCTGCTTGTGACAGATTGACTCTATTTTCAGCTGGGATGAACAGAGAGAGAGAGAGAGAGAGAGAGAGAGAGAGACGTGCACAATGTTGCAGGAGGAGACAAAGGCTCTGTTGGGATGATATTAATTTTCTTGTGATTAGTCTTTGATTTCATACTGATGTTAATGAGATTTTGATCTGTGATTATTATTGTGATTATGCAGGATTGGATGTTATTGGATGGTAATGTTTTAGAACGTTAAACATGATTGAGCATAAACATTTAAACATTAGTTCTATATGTAAGGAGAGAATACACACACACACACACACACACACACACATATATAATAGGGAATGCACTATGAAACAATAGAGTAACACAACCACACATATTCTATAGAGACCTCATCCTCTTATTCTTTATAAAGTAGTCAAAGATACCAGACACCTGTTTGACCTCTGAAGTGATGGAGAAAAGGTGTATGAGGGTGGGGGGGGGTGTATGTGGAAAGGTGTGTGTGGGGGGTGCTCCTCCTCTCGTCCCAGTGACCTTTCTCTGACCTGTGGATGACCTCTCATTACACCCTCACTTGCGTCCACTTACTGTCTCTCTCCACAGGTTACCATGGGAAACGGGATCTAACTCATACCACACTTATCTCTCTCTCTCTCTGTTTTGCTCTCTCTCTCTTTTTGGTGCTGTAGAGGGGGTCCATAAAAGAAACCTCGCCTTGGGCTCCTATTGGTAAAGAAATGGACCTGATTTCACGCTGTTGTGCGGTCCGCAGCCTTTGATCACCCTGCTGTTCCTCGTTTCTGCTCCGTGTAGGCAAATGATTAGATACAGATGCTGAGCTGAACTACATGGGGGAGCGTGAGCGGTAAATGTGTTTGTTTAAGGCTGTGTTTAGCATATTGTGTGTGGGGGGGACATTGTGTGATGGTAGAAAGACAGAATATCTCTTTCTTAGAAGTCTCACACATCATTACAGAACACCACAAATCTGGGCAGAAAAATTTGAAGCTAGTCCATTTGGTTATTGTCAGATGGATAAACTTCAAAACTTCATAAAGGTGATCTAATCAGGTAGGATCTGTTACATTTACATACATTTAGAGTCGGGCCCTTAGCAGACCCAAAGCAAACTTACAAGGTGAGGAAAACAATGAAGTGATATATCATAGGGAAGCAATAGCTTGAAAAGTGCTGTACAAAGTTACACAGTTACAGTTGTTTAAAACGCTACCTGATGAGGGAGAGAGAAAAAGGGTTAGAGGTTTTGGAATTGGGAGAGCAGAACATATTTCTGTAAAGTTTTTGGATCATCATTGTTGGTAGTGCATTACAGTGCTACTAGCTTTCTTCTAGAAAGAAACCTTCTCCCTCTTGGAGTCTTGGAGACAAAAAAACTCATAAAATAGATTTAGCAGCTCAGTTGGTAGAGCTTTGTGTCAGCAGCAAAAAAGGTTGTAGGTTTGATTCTCAGGGAACACACACTGATCAAATATGTAGCTGGAATGCACTGTAATCGCTTTGAATAAAACCGTCTGCCAAATACGTAAATGTAGATTTTGCAAAGGCATCTAAAAGGCCTTTTACACAGTATGTATCCACTGAAAATGTTTGTAAGAATTAGCTTAATTTTGGAAATACTTTTGTAACCTATGTATAGTTAAATCCCCCCCACACACACACGCATGCAGTGACTCTCAGAATAATCTAAAAAAAGGTCTTATTAAAGGTTGTGCTAAAAAGAGTGCAGATAAAAAGCTAAAATATGTGGTCAGTAGTTCACGCTAAGCAGAAATTAATTACGTAACCTATTGAGAAGCGCCTGAAAAGTTCACTGGGCATGAAAAAATTAATGTGTGCTACCTCCACCTTTATGGGATCATAAAAATTATACTGTTGTACTTAAATTTTTTAATAAAGTGACTGAGCATTTATTAAGACTGGCATATGTTGATAATCTAAGAAACAGGCATCAAGTCTTAAAATCCATTTGGAGGCTGGTCCAGTGTCACATCTCCATAAGGTCAATAATATTTTTATAATACACTGTTAATGGTTTCTCTCCTCTTTAGGGACTTCCTTTAAATGCAGAGTAGAGCACAGAAATGAAAAGCACAGTCATAAAATGAATGTCCAGATGAAAAAAGTGTAAAACATGACCTAGATATATTGTAAGAGAAAGAGTACTGAGAGAGAGAGAGAGAGAGAGAGAGAGAGAGAGAGAGAGAGATGGTGTATATGTGCTCAGGTTTGTCTATGCTTGTAAGGGCCAAATCTCTGAAAATAACCATAAAAATATTGTGACTATTTCCATAATCTTGTGAGGACTTTTGCATGGTCCTCAGTAGCTAAATTGTTAAATTTGCATGGGTCTCACCGGTTAAATAGGCCAAATCGTGTTTAGCTTTAAATCTATGAAACCCACAGGTTTGTAAGGGTTAGATTTAAGGATAGGGGTTTAAAATATCATTAGACTTAGAGTGTGTGCGTGTGTGCGTGTGTGCGTGTGTGTGTGTGTGTGTGTATGTGTGTGTGTGTGTGTGTGTGTGTGTGGAATGGATGTCTGTATTGTGGAGTGATCAGAAGAGCTTCTGGCTGGATCAGAGCTCGGTCTCTCTCCTATGGGAGCACAGGGTCCTGTAGTTGCCCAACACCATCTGAGGAACGAGAACTAACTACACTTGTTGTTGGGTGACTCAATAAGATGCAAGATGTGGAAATCCTGTGTACACCATATGAGATCACAGCATCAGAATCTGTTCATGTGTTGTTTATGATTAAAAATCGCTCTTTGGCAATCTAGTTTTTGCAACTCTAAAAAGTGAATCTGTTATTGTTGAAGCCACATCTACCTGATTTGACCCTTGAACATTTATTCAGTTAAATTAAATCAAAGCTGTGGCACTGTCAAAATAAACAAATCTTTCAACAAGTCATTTTGTTAATTATCCTGCTGTATGTTGTTTATGGCTGTCAAACAACATAGCAACTGAATGCAGCACTATAACATTCAGCTGGTGTGTGGTCACAGGTGTGCATTTATATTGCATGCAACTGGCTTTGAACATCCCCGCTAACCATTTTTATTTGTAGGTGCAACGTTTCCATTAAACCATATTTTGAATATTCTATGACTGTTCAAAGCTTTCAGTTTTTTACCCATTGTATTAACATTATTGATTGGTTATCAGAACGTTATTCAAGTATCAAAATGTTATTCAAACATTTTCTTAAGAATAACGTTTTTGATCAATATGATTCAGTATTTAACATTACAAAAGGTCTATTAACATTACTGCAAGAATTTTTTTTGATAACTTTGAGAGAACTTTTAGAAAATATTAGCCAAGGTTCTCAGAACGTGTCGCGTTAGCTTTGATGTCTCATCACAATTTTAACAGATTTGTTTTATAAACTCAAAATCTCAGCATTACATTCAGCAAACATATTTGTCCGGTGCATTCGGTTAACTTATACACTTCTATCCAAAGCAATTGATCAACTCATGTGCTCCCTTGAAATCGAACCCGTGACCTTGGGGTTGCAAGCCACAGAAAAAGGCACCATAAAGTGCCAAAAATAATAGAACATGTACAAAATTCTTCGAAACACAGAGAATGTGGAGACAATTTGATCACAGTGCTGTGCAATATTTAATAACACGTTTGGGCTGCGGTTAGGTTGTTATTTGTGCATGAGCCGTAGCGTGTTTAGCGCCGAGCAGTTTAGATGCAGTACAGCCCCTACAGCTGAATGAAGCCCTGCATCCACAGACATGCCTGACTCTCCCATCAGCCCTTTTGCCTGCCTCTGACAACACTGCAGGCTGTTAAGGTCAAGACCAACAGAGTGCCAGCAAGAATGATGGTGATGTATTTTTTGACTCCCTTGTTTTTTTTTTCTCCTGTCTACTCGACTTTATACTTTCTCCTTGTGCCAGTGTCAGCGGTCCATCTGCCCACTGCCGTCTTAAAAACAGTAGCACCGGCCGAACGGCGTGGAGAATCCATCTGAACCCTGAACCCCGCGGCCCCTCCTTTTCCCGCCGCCGCCTGTCTTCAACACCCCCTTCGAACCCGAGATTGCATATCCGTGTGAACATGAAAACACACAAACGCACACACTCATGTCAGGTAAGCCACAACAATTACAATCTCACAGTCATAATGAATCTGTGACAAAATTATACCCTCCCATCCCCAGAGAGTCACGAGATTTTAATATCTGACATTTCTGCACATTGACACACGTGCCGCAGCATCTGCTGCCTGGCTGTGAAATTCGCTGTTCTGTGGTGTCGTGTGTGTGCGAGCTTGTTTCTGTAAATATACTTGTGGGATTGTGTGTGTGTGGGTTTCAGCATTTGTGCATATGATCCTATATTCATATAATCCCAGCTAACAGGGAACGTTCTCAGAACATTAAAAGAATTTTAGCCCGAGAATGTGAGAACAAAGTTATTAAAAACATTCCTAAAGTAATATTATTAAAAACATTTATTTACATTTTAAATTTTTAATGCCCCCAAACCAAAGACTATTTCAAATATTCCAGACTATTCCAAAAGACAGTATTACATCCTTTATGGTGATGAAATCCCAGAATGCATTTCAACAAACAAAGTGTCAATTTTCTTTCACATTTCATTCATTTACGTGTTGATAAATACATTAATAAATGATAAAATTGTGATAAGAATTTTTTTTTATTTTGATGTGTATGCAAAGTGTTTTTGAGTCTATTGGCATATCGCACCTTTATCTTGGCTACATGGGAAGTTGGAACTAATTTTGTGTCGAGTCTTCCATGCGGAGCTCCATTTACATTCTGTGTGGATTTGCTGTCTACACACAGCATTCCAAATCAGTCACTTATGAGGCTTCGTGATGGTTACGATGCCACATTAAAAGGCAAACTATCCATGTAGGCAGTAGGCAGCGAGGCACTTCAACAGGTTTTGGAACACAGCTAGTATGTGTGTGTAACATGTTTGTCTATTTGTGGTTATGTGTGTGTGTGTGTGTGAGCACCACATATAGTATATCAGTGTGTCTGCACATAATTAGACCTCACCGACCGAACCGACAGCCTGGCTGCCAATCGCTGGAATTGAATGAGCGAGACGCTGAGTTGAGCACTGGAGTTTTATAAACACCTCTGGGTTTGAGTCTAAGTGTTTGAGACTGCTGCCTTAGGGTGACATGAGCGCGTGTGATTCTGAGTGGGAGCCCGGAGCTAAAGGCTGAGGGCGGCATGAAAGATTCGCTGGCGTCTTCGATCCGCCACAGGCTGCACACTTTCCAGCTTCTCCCCAAAGCAAAGCTTCACTCTTTCCCTGAAAAGTTGTCAGCGCCGTTTCAGCGACGCTGCTCGCCTTTGTTCCAGTCAGATGAAGATGATACAGATGAGGAGACAGATAAGATAGACTGGAGGCTGGAGAAGACGCGACGGCCGCCGTTTGGTAGGCGACGGTTTGGTTTCTGGTGGCGCGGAGGAAGTGCTAAATTCAATCCCCACGTAGTGTGAAAGCGACGTATCGTAACGTCTTAACTTAACGCCCCCTCAAAAACTCCACACATCAAAGTCATCTTTAGCTCTGGCGTTATGTAACTATACAGCGCTGTGTGAAGGAAGGGCCCGTGTTTACACACAATTAAAAGTGTTGAGATTTATGAGCAAAGTGTGTTTGTAGTATTAAACATTTATTTGTATTGTTAATAATTTAGTTGCATTTTTATTGTAGGTTAAAAGTTGAAAACATCAACTTTCAAGTCAAGTTTTTAAAGTCAAGTAAAGGCGAATCTTTAGTATATAATTTACTTCAAACTGAAACGTTTGTCATTTACTCATGTCACTCAAAACTTGTTTGAATGTTTGTCCGTGGAGCGCAGAGTTTTTATCAGAATGTCAGAACTACTGTTAAGTTGTACAAAAGTTATGCATTAGGTTCCCAGGTAACAGGGAACGTTCTCAGAATGTTAGCTAGCATTCTCCAAAAGTTCTTTAAAAGTTTTGAAAAAATGTTATTGCATAAACGTTAGTCGAACTTTTCTTAACATTATATATTTTATATATCAATGTGTTATTCTTAATTTGTTAGTGGAAACTTTTACAAATGTTTAAAACTTTTTAAAAATATTACAGAAAAGTTTGAATAATGTTCTTATAACTAAGCAATCATGTTAAAAAATGGGACATTTTAAACACTCCTAGAACTTTCAAAATAGCATTTTGAACATTTTTGCTATTTAATGGAAACATTGGATTTTGAATGTAAACAAATGTCTCAATAAGACACAAGGGCTACATTGCTTTTATTGAAATGGTTTTAAATGTTTTGCATGCTCTAAACACACTGCATGATAGTTTCTGTACGCTAGTGAACAGAAAATCTTTGTCTTGTGAGGAGGCTTTAATTTATCTTTGCTGTGGGCTCTGGCTGTGGTAATTGTTGTGTGAGGGCAGGCAGTGTGCGAGTCAATCGCTCTCTCTCTCTCCTGTTCTCTTTCAGGCACGTACGTTCCCTCTTTCCGACACGCGTGTGCATGCAAGAATGAGTCAAAATGACTTATCCAGCGGGGATGTATTAACACTTCATATCCATAGACGGAAACCTGCAGCATTGCCATGTTGAGTCCATCAGTCAGGCTGGAGCACCAACACAAAATATTCCAATTTCAGGACAACAATGGCTTTGAAAGACCTAAAGAGACTATTAGAACCGGAGGCATTTTATATGAAAGTCCCATAAGCTTCAGTCTTGGTAGACCGTGCGTGTGTTTGTTTGTGTTTGTAATGACTTCCTTCAGAGCATGTGCAACCTTTCAAATGTCATATTGAATAAAAAGATTGACATTGTGTATTTTGTCTCTTCTTTGCTTTCTTTTTAAATCGTTGTAGTGCATATGGTAGCGTTTAAATAAAGACGGAGCCAAGTATTCAAATGTTCACCATGGTAACCATTGATTCTGCCAAAATACAGTGTGGCTAAAATAAAACTGGCAATTTGGTATTAGCCACTACTGTCCCCAAATATATCCCAAATTAATTATAAAATGTAATAAGTGTAGAAACTGTGTCATKTTGGCAGAAWTKTRRYYAMAWTTCTGCCAAMATGACACAGTGTCTCAAACTTATTTTTCTTTAGTAATGTGATGCATTTTAGTGCAACAGAATATTCAATAAGAAATGTATGGCTGGAATTTGTTTATATATGACAGGTGATTGGAAGGGAAGGGTTAAATAATAACCCCTCCCCTTTAGAGGAGGAGCAAACGTTTACATACTGATGAAAAAACTGCAGACAATGTTGTCTTTAACTGTACATTTTTGTAACAGTAACTTGTACAAACAAAGTGGCTGGGCATGAAAAATAACATGGAATTGTTTTTTTGCATTTTTAAATGTATAATTATTGTTATTTTAAGACTATTATGGACTTTATGCCCGAACACTTTTTACATTTCACTGCTGTCACAATTTGTTCCCCAGCCGATAATATCTTTCCAAACATTAACCATAATCAAAACCCTCATGCGCTCATGATTCTTCATAATCAACCGGAATACAATGACATCCCGTTGGCTTTCCCAAATTTCTCTCTCTGTCTCCCCGTGAGCTCAGACAAACATCTCGTGAATGTTTTCCACTGCTTGTGCTATTGAGGCTAAACAATTTCACTGCACTAATTGGCCAATGTCAGGCGTGACACTAGGATAAACAAACGCTGCTTAGGAAAACTGAGACAAATGTTGGCTAATTAAACTGATGGGGGAGAGAAAAAGCTGACAAAAAAATTAGAAAAAGAGGAAGAAAAAAATCCCACCGTGTGAGGCGGGCTTCCTATTTTGAAACGTCTCTCCACTCTTCTAATTAGTCTTTATTTGGTGAACGAGAAAATTTAATAAATATATGGCGAGGTAAATAAATAAAAGTGTTTGAGCATCAAAAGTCAAAACCATTTTGCAGTGTTTTTCAGCAAGACCTTTGAAAGGGGACAAAAGGGGGTTATTTTGTTGTTTTAGTGATGGCCTCAGATCTTCTGTGTGATCTCTCGTTTTCTCATCATCTCGTTCGCCGTTTAATCATTTCTGTCAATTTGTTACCCCGTGTCTCATTTGCTGCCGAGTCTCTGTTAGAAACGGCCGTGGCGTTGTGACAGAACTTGACTTTGTTTGTGTTGGACTTTGAGATGTACTGGCACACGCGAGTGTATTTCTGTTACCTTCTCTGCTGTTTCTAAATCATTTCTGTGTCTCTCCTTCCGTAATCTTTCATGCTGCCTCTGTCCCCGTCTCAATTCCTGGTTTTAACACCCCCATTGCACCACCTCCTACTCCGAAGCGTGTGTCACTGGATGTTTATAGGCTGTTGTTTTCAACGCTGATGACCATTGTCACACACTGTTTCTATTACCCATCTGCCCTGATGGATGGCGTCTCTCTGCGCTCATGCTGATAGGAGTGTCCTTGATCAGAGAGAGAGAGAGGGAGGGATGAAGGGGGGGCTGCGGGGGCTGGCTGAGTTTGGGTTGGCACTACCTGTCCATCCACAGTCTCAGCAGAATGCAAACTTCAGCTGTGACACGTGTAGATCAGCCCACTTGCAGACGTGCTGTGACACGCGGTTGTAAATTGGGCCGCTGCCAGTCGAGGTGTGTGTGGACACCGAGTTCCTTTCTGTGGTTAATTGGCAACCAGCAGTCTGCTGGGGGGACGTCAGCTTTTGCCATGCAGCTGTGTTGAAGCCGTCCGGCGCACAATGGAGACATAACGGGTCCAAGCTTTAATTAAAGACATAAGTGGGGTGTCGCTGTTGCACCTCTGCATTCGTGAGCATTTGCAGAGGTTGTTTTTGTTTAAAAACAGATGTAAATAGCTGGTGTGATTGTCAATGATATAGTGTGGATGTGATTTCAACAAAAACACAGCGTAAAAACCAAACAGTTGTTTATAGGAAGATAACAATTTTAAAAGCAATTTAAAGGACATTTTTGGGAACAATCTATCGTGTGCTATCGTCTAAAGAACAAATCTATACATTTGTGATATACGTGTCATTTGTAAAATTGATGAACTGGTTATTGTAGTATACTATAGTTATTGTAGTAAACTATATATAAGTTTTGATGTGAACTCTACGATACTAATCCTAATGAAAACACTCAAGCGGGCCACTGTTGCTATGGTTACCTTTTTGGTTTGCAACTTTTGACCGTTAGCATCTATTTAGCACAGATGTACGATGTACTCTGATTAACTTGTGGTCTAACTTTTGTGGTTAATTAAACGTTTTCTAAAACGTTTCCTGTATAGTATGTAGAATTAAAAACTGTTAGTATTTGAACTTTTCAAGATCTGCCAACCTTTTGTTTTGACTTTCTTGGTGGGAATTCAACCCTTCAGTTGGGGGTTCAGAACCCCCCCGTGATTCGTACCGTGCGGTTAAACCTGTATCTCAAACATTAATGCAGAAAAGTCAAAGAAAAGACCATAACGTTATAGCCAGGTTGAGGTCACAAAACAAATTGCCATTGGTTGCTGGCGTTTCATCTCTGATAAGACTCATATTAATGTTATTCTGTGTGGCAACAATGATAGCAGCGATTTGCCTCTGTATTGTCATTTACTGATTGATTATCTAGTGATTTATGTTTTAATATAAAGGAGGGGGGGCAACGGAGCACATAATACAATATCCACAGTTAAAACACTTAACAAGCTGGAGGGAAAGAAAAAATATGAAATTTATAATGGATAGAACAGCTTATCAGCTGTGACCCGTCTCTGCTCTACGTGTGTATAGATGTGTACGTGAATTAAAGACAGACAAAGCCAGAGATAGTGTTTCTAGTGTAGACAGTGTCTGATGATGAATTTTTAAACAGATCATTCTGATAATTGTATTTCATATCTGTCAGTGATGAGAAAACCGGCCACCGAGATGCTATTTATGTCGTCGCACCTCGCTCGCTACAGCCCTCAATAAAACCCCAAATCATGAGGGAGATTGTTAAGTCTTCCACAAGAATTATTAAATCGCAGGAAAATTTATGGATGACACTTTATAACAATTAATCAGGAGATGTTGATTAATAAAGTTATTCTCCACCTCTTCGGTTACAGACGAGCCGCCGTTGTCGTCACAGATATGATTTTGTCGTTCCCCTGATTTATGTGGCCGAGAAAGACGACAAATTTTTTTGTGTCACCACACCCGAGCTGAGCACTCCGGACTTTCTACCTGTTAACCTTGAGAAAATATTGGAAAGAGTGAAGTGAGAGAGAGAGAGAGAGAGAGAGAGATCATGTGGGACTGATTGAGGGGAATAATAGAAAATCCAAATGGATATTTTGGAGAATGTCACCCTGGCAACCTTGTCTCTGTGATTAGGCTACTGTGATTAATTAGTTTAGTAAGATTGAGCAATTAGGTCAGAAGTGT
>JAZGTK010005482.1:0-22350 GCA_036877625.1 Ambastaia sidthimunki
GTCAAAACATTGTTACAACAAAATACCAATAAGCAAAATAACGATAAGAGCGTTTGTGTAGCATTTAATACCTTTTAGTACTTTTTAATATTATGTCAATATTTCATCTCGCTCATTGTTACACTGGGTATTAAATGCATACACCACCCTCTGGTGGTAACCTTATGGCATTACACCTCATGAACCTCTTCCTCACTGTATCATGCTTTGCGTCGATCTTTATTGTAGATTAACAATAATATGAAGCATTTAATATAATGCATATAAAATTAAAGCGCTTATAGCTTAACTACACCCCTCACTGACACACTTGAATCTGATTGGTCAATTGCGGAATAACGCGGTCACGTCTTTTAGTATAATAACTGCTAAACAGTGTAATTGGTCGTTTTCCCAGTGATTTTCAGCACAGCTGTTCTAATTTCATTTATCACATCGTGGTCTCATTCCTCCTGCGTAATATGATCATTTAAAGTCAAATCAATATGGGAATAGGCTGCAATGTCCATTTATTTATTTATTTGGCAAGTGGCCATGTAATGAGCAGGATATGTACAGTCAGTGGGTCGTTATGACCACATAAAGCCCTACAGGGTGATATAAAACACTCCTATGGGGGTCTGGCGATCCTGTCTTAATTAATTTCTGAATAATAATAATGATGATCAACAGACTGTACTTTATCCCTTACATATTATTACAAGAGAAAGGACAGTCACCTTCCCCCTCAGTCATCTAAATGATAAATCACAACGATCTGTTTAATATTGGAATAGCTGTTAAAAACACTGATTAACTAGTTTAATGATTAATGTGATCACCCAATATAAAGTCTGTGCTACTTTGACAGCAGCATCACCTTTATGATCTCTCCATGAGCTCTCACATTATATAGTGAGACTATATAAAGCACCTATATCTATAGGTAACTATATATAGAAACCCCTTTCTTTTTCTATATATATATGTATCTATATATCTGCATCTATATATCTCTGTCTGTCTGTCTGTCTATCTATCTATTTTATTTTTCAATGCATTGGGGCATTAATGCAGGTTTATGCAGTTACATAAGTTGTTTCTGGACCTGATTTATCCTTACAGATGTTGATTAAGGAGATACTGCATTACCAAAACCCAGCACAACTGCCTCTGGGTACCATATGTTATATTCAATCAGCAGGGTACAAGACCTTTCTCTGATTGATAACAGCTGTATTCCCTTCTGTAGTGTAAAATATATATGTGGACTGCATTAAAAACTTCTGGCAAATACTTTATTCCACACAAGCAAACACCAGAGGGCAGACTGAACAAGCAAAAAAGTTTAACAGCTAATTAATGCTCCTTATATTCTTAGTACACGTTGTACTTGATTTTTATTTGTTGCATTGGAGCAAATACAATTGTGTCTTGTTTAAGCAATAATTGTTTAATAAGAGTGTTCTGATATGATCCTGGTTGGAAATAAAATGGAAATTGGATTGTGGTGTTTTTGGCAAACATCACCTAAACGATCAAATTTCAAAATAAGTTTTAGATGATAATTTAGCAGATAATGCTATTTCTATGCTAAATAACTACGTTTGTATGCTAATAAATACTTATGGAATAGAATAATTATGGAATAATTGTATATGCATAAAATTATATGTATGTATTTTAATTATATGTACATTTAAATTACATGTGTATTATATGCATTACATATACATCCAATTTTACACATAAAATGACTGTACGATAATATTATGGTATCAGTAACTGCAAATATCTAAAACACAGATACAGAAAAACAATCTGATGAATAATTCTGAATATTCTAAGCACGCTGAGCCCACTTACAATGCAGATTTAGGCGATGCTGTTGTGATCACCCAGAATAGGACACGCAGGTATCTTATTTCTCCATATAAAGCATAAAGAAGTGGCCTGCTGGAGGCTGATAAGCTTTATTTTGCAGGACTTTGGGGACAGATTGAATAGAGCTGTGCTGATCCATCTGGAAGATTAAATCAGGTAGAGGGACTTAGGCAAAGCCTGTGAACGACCAGTGCTCTCAAAGGGACATCTCCACCTCCGCATATCACAAAACCCTGAGCGCTGTGCTGAATGACTGCTTAGCTTATTTACATAGATGCTGAGGCTAGTAATGCAAGAATTCTGCTTCTCCTGAAGGAATTCCCAGCAAATGCCTTGTTTTGTGCATCCTGAAACCTTGCATTTCTTAATTAACACAGTCTAAAAATACTTTCATCTGAAGGACGGCTGAACTTAATGCAGTCCTTGTTGTTCAATTAGAGAGGCATGTGACTGAAAGCATTTTACGTATATATGTTTGGATAACTGACCATTTCTGACAAGCTTTAACTGTAACTGCGGTTACAATAGCACTTTAGCTGCAGGTGGTAGTGTCATGGTTGAACATACCTCAGTGTCAACACAGTGTTGCAAAAGACGTTTGCTGTCGGTTTGTTTTCTGTTGTCATATTAGCCTGCCGTATGTTGCTGTGAGTTGGTGAGTGTGCTATGTCGATGTAATACATTTTAAAGGCTATGAAATGATACTAATAATAATGTTTTAGTTGGTTGGAACAACATTCATATGCCTTCAGGCTGGGGTTGGGGAGGTTTGGTACGATTGGTAAATGGTAACTATTGATAACTACACCAAAAAGCATTTTAATCCATTGACATCCATATTCAAAAGCTGCTGTGTATTGTGACGAGACACAATTTTATGATAAGACACAAACATTTCATTATCTTATGATAGATTTTCAACACCTATTTTCGAGGGCCTAAAAGTGCAAATTAGACTTACAGCTCAGTATAGTCACTAGCGAAGCTTCTTGCACTGAGACTACAGAGAGCGTGTAGAACTGTGTAAAGTTATTGTCATGGCAACCATTTATACTGCAGGCTAAAAGACATTCTACAATAAAAGTATCAGAAACAGACTTCCTTCTCTCAATACAATATCAGCAAGGACATTAAGGTTATTTAAAAGTCATTGAGCCCTAAAGCTGAAATCAGAACGTATTTAAATTCTTGGAATATTCCATAATTGCACTATAATTGTTTGATAAAAAGTGATAAAGGTTGGTCACTCTACAACACGTCCTGGAGAATTTTACTAAATCATGTTGCACAATAACAAGAACTAAAAAGCCATAACCTTATCCACAGCCATCAGCTTGAAGAATGTTAATGCATACTTTTATTATTCACTGTTTATGATAATTGGAAATATACTGTAACTTTGGCAGGCCAACGAAAAAAATCTTTGCAACTCTACCAAGATGATGGCAGCCTCATTAACAGAGTTCAGAAGAGCCTCTAAAAGTAGGCTGTCCCCCGGGGAGGTCATGTGCTCAGGCTCACACAGTGATACATCTTTCCTGTTGTCTGTAGTAACTACTGCTCCATTAACACATCATAAATTAAGTTGGCTGAAGGTGTTTCCACCTTGAACACTAGTATTCTGTGGTAGTTTAAGAAAACATTAATCTTATTGATTTAGATAGTCTGTATATTTAATTTCCAGAGCGCTGCTGTACAACAAAAACTCAACAGCAAATATAAACGTATTGTAAAAAGTGTTACTTGGTAAACTCGACTTTCTGATAAATGCTCTGCGGGTTTGTTAATGTACGATTCATTCCTAACTGCTGGGGATATTTTTGATCAATGCTTTTAATGATCAATGCCTCACTTTGTTTCCCTTCAGTCTTCAGTCAGAGTTATGACTTGTTGCAGTCCCCACAGACAACAAGTAAACATTAAAGAACCTGTCTGTAGAACACGGCCCTCAATGCAAGAACACTTTGAAGTGGAACAGAATGTTTCATGCAGAGTTTCCTATTGATTTGTAAGAATAATACACCCTCATGGTATTTTTATTGAAATGCCTTTGATATTTAATGCCACGGAGCCTGAAGTGTCACTATAAAATATGATATAGGTTAAAGTTTATGAGATGAAAAAAAGACTTAAAAAAGTAAGTCTCCCAAATCGATCATTCTGTAAAATATGCTGAGGTTGAGAATTTCTCGCATAAGAACAAAAGCACTAAGGAAGAACTCCAGGGGGTTCAGGGCATATCAGTGTGGAAGCATAACTTATGCCTCTAGACTGCAGAAATATCTTTACGCAGAAGGTTAACTCCATATCAAGGGTCTATATTTGTAAAACATTAGGTTTAGTGTTTTGAATAAAGATCCTACAAGGGTTTGGGACTGTAGTGATTTTTCACCCCACTGAACTATTATATCCTACAAGTTAAAACACCCATAAATATTTACATCATAAATTAAAACAAACAAATCGATTTATGGGTATAGAATAAAGTTGACTTGAAATAACCTCCTTTAAGACATTCAATAAAACCTAGTTTACGAATTCTATGCATTATTGGCTACACTGATGAATTTCAGATCAAATCATCAACAACCAAACACTCTTAGACAGATTCTGTCACTTCATGTTAGTATTCAATTGTATCCCATGTGGCTTTGTATAATCTTTAAATTTGCATACCTGCATCACAAATTTACAAAAGTTGTTGATTGTTTAAACACCTGAATGCAACTGCATGAACATTATCACTTTCAGTTTACAGGAAAACAGTCTGAGAAAATTGACAAAAATGTTGGATTAGTCATTTGAAACTAAGTATGTTAGATACTGTGCACTCCTTTAAGTTTTCTTACACTGATAATGCTAAATGATCATTATATTATCCAGTATTTAAAGACTGATGTAACCTTTGTCAAGTTTAGTCAGATTTATCTGCACAGTGCTTATCTCAACACTGTAAACATTGTTCAAACAGCTTGTCAAAACATCCTGCTTTAACCTCTTAAAATCTACCATACTGAGCAAGCCAAACACAAAAGTGGCAAGGAAAAACTCACTAAGACAGTCACATTAAATATGTTTGTTTTGGCTCCTGGACAACCCCTTTGACTTGCTGACAATGTTATTCTATCACCGGTTTCAAATATGCTGACACAATCCATGTTACCCCATGATATGAACTTGCTGAAGGAAAGAACAGGGATGGTCCCAGTCATCATTAAAACCAGCAGGGCACATAATTAGCAATTATGAATGAGACAGATAAGTGAGTGCAGTGATGGTCTCATTTCTCCATCTGCAACTCTACCCTGGAATTTAATTATTAATACATGATCTTTAATTGAGCTTCTGTCTGAGCACATGCTCAGAGTAATTAAAATGTGACTGAGATACGCTTTCAAAGTTAATCTGAATATCGAGGCCTAATTTAAAATATTTTACCAAGAAAAGAGGTCGGCTGATAGGCGAGCACATTAAATTTAAAGAAGAAATGGAGCGGTCCTTAGAAAACCTTATGATACTCAATTTCTTAGTTCAACCTATTCATCATGCCTCCCAGGCAAACATTTTAGCTCTACAATATTGCAGATCAATTGGGGGATTTTGAAAGCATTGTTCTATTACAAAGAAGACATTAAAGTATGTCATTTAAATGCCTTTAGCAGAAGCAGATGGAATTGCTACCTGATTGTTTTGAACAGCCCCCACTATGCCAGACATAACGACATAGGCTTAACCAATGAGGTGAGTTTGCGGCTGGACTTCAGCAGACATGGGAAAGTGTTTGAAGCTTGGTTAAAATGGACAATTCTCAGAAAGAATTTGGACCGGCTAGAAATAATGCTAAAAGGTTGCTTAAAGTTTGCATGTGTTGCAAACATTCATTGCTATTTCATCAAGCTGAAATATTTACAAATCACATCTTTGAGAGTGATCTGATTTGCAAGTGATAAACAAGGTGAAACATCCACCTCAAATGAACTGTCAACTTCATTTGAGAGTTTTATCTCCTAAACCTTTACAGCAAAGTACCATGTTGCCTTGCAGTACAGTATCAGACAAATAAACATTACAAAGAGTCTTTGGCAGTAACATTTTACTGTATTGTAGATTATAACAGCTTCTGCATCTATAAGCAATTATATTGATCATATGGGAAAAGTTAGAATTCAATGCTAAGCAGATTGCAGGAGACCAGAAGAGCTGTGTGCTACAGTTAAGGTGTTCTGCTTTGAATTATAATGTGTATAGTCTAAACTGCTTCCTTCAGTCAAAATTATTGAACAGAAACCTTGGACCATACAGGCAGGTGGAGAAGTGAGACCTCCCTTCAGATACACTAAAAGGTCACCTTTGTTCATGCTTACCACATCTCCACAAAAGCGTTTCCCAGCAGATTGCAGAGAATCACAGCTGGTTGGATCTCCTTAAAGGAGTGTTGTCTCTGTTTCATCCATTCTCTGAAATTCTCAGAGACGCAATCCACAGACTGTTCAGTTTGGCTCTCCTGTGGAGCTCTGACCTTTGGCGTTGTCAGAGAGAAAAGCAATCTGCTCGTCTGATCAAAGCCCTGGTGGACTTTTCTCACATAAAACAGCGATGGAGAAAATTGCGAAGGTAATTGCAGAGGTATGTGAAGTATCTTCTACAAACCTCCAGAAGCACAAACGTACAGTACAGTAGTCAAAAGTCTGGACACACTTAAAATTGTTTTTCAAGATCTTAAGGGCATAATATCATAATATTATGATATGGCATGCTTGAATGTCCTTGGAGCAGTCAAAGCAAGTAAAATATTTATAGAAAGTCCTATTCCTTTGTGCCTTTTCAGTTTTGGTGAAATTATCAATGAAAAATGTGGATAACACTAATAATAAGTAGGTGTTCCCAGACTTTTGACTAATAGGGCGTGGCCAGGAGAACAGCACCGCCTACAAATGGGAAGCCGCTTTAATTGGCTTCACATTACGTTTTGAAAACCAGTTCATCAGTTTACGCTTCTGCTAATTCATTGTTAAACTCTTTAATCACTCGTTCTAATTGACTAAAGGGTCTTAATTATGAACGACGTTGAAAGAGCACCATGTTTCCTCTTACAATGACAAACTCTTGACAGTCATTCTCCTTTCACATCCCACCTCCAGTGACAACAGTTTGATTACAATATTATGCAGAAAGAGCCAAATTAAATGTCGCAAGGCAATAGAAGCAGCATCTTCAGGGCTATTAATTTGCCACTCAAGTCTCATAAGACAATGATGGGTGTTCTTGTTCTTGTGCAATGACAAAGAAAACACAACACCTCTGTTTTTTAAGTTCACTGTTGTAGAAGGATCAACGCTATGACAACGTTATTAGATGGATCTACTTTTCACTTTTAATCATGATGTGTTTATGTGACAGCTGGCAACATCACCCTGGAGAGAAAAATGTTACATTTCGTCACTCAAAGACAAGAACAATTTCAAAAGTGAAACTGTGAAATAGGATTTAAAAGACGGAATTGTGTCAAAGCCTTATTTAAAAATCCTCATAAATTAATCCAGCGTAACATTACATAACCGCACAGGCTAATCAGTATGAGAGTTAGTGTTTTTGGAAAGGGTGGCGAGCAGATAAAATGACAGGTTTGTTGACTGCCTTCTTTGAAATAAACCAGATATGGAGGCATGTTCCCCAAGGACACTATCTGAGCTGTAGCTGTGACCTTCAAGCATCAGCCTTTTAGATTTGGGATTCAGTGATGACCCAGCGCACAAGCAGTCTGTCTATAAGCAGGGACTGACATTTAATGCTTTTATCTGCACACTGCAGTGCATCTCGCAAAATATCAGCAAGCAATTATGTCACTGGCTGGGAAATATGAATGTCATCAAAGGGAATGTAGGTTTGAATACATATTGTGTTAATACATCATGTCTGACTGTTTAGTCTGATACAAAGGACAGGGTGAAGATCGCGAAGGCTGAATAGTCTAAATTCTGTGAGCCTTTTTAAGAAATTAGAAAACTGTTTTAATACCAGAGAAACTTGTTTATGATAATTTGAAAATTTTAAAAAGATTAAGTTCAGGAAAAGGTTGGGATGTTCCTACTTATCTTACAGTATAATAAAAGGCTATAATTACTCTTTTGTGTTTGTTGAAAACTTTCTTTCTTTATCTTTGTAAATTATAATAATAGTTGCTCAAAAGTGACAAGTGTTATGCAAAAGACCTGCAATCTATTTATAAAAGAAAATAAAAAACACTATCAATGGAAAAACCATATCAAACCAGATGACAGGAAAATATCTAGATGATGCATGTTATCGTCTCCAAATTTGTGACCGCACAACTCAGGCTGCTTACCAGAAAGAAAACAAAACTCAAAAACCCAGAGAGGAGACACAAAACAAGACCCATTTCTATTTCTGAAAACAAGGCGCATGGCATCCTCTCGCATACGCGATTCCACCCTTGCCTACACCATTATGCCCGGGCCACGTTTCCCATTCTAACAAGCAGGGTCTGTGAATAACTAAAAATAAACCCTGTATTAGCAAGAGCTGGTTTCACTATGTGAGGTTTTACCTTCCTAAGAGATATGTCAGTCATGGCCGCCTGTCACTCCCATCCATTCTCAGTGACAGTCGCGGAGATCTGCTTAGGGATTCTGTAAGCACGCTCATCCCCCAATCAAAGGAAGGGCCAGAAGTGATGGAGTGGCTCTGTGCAATCAATACCTCCCCCAGCCTCAGCGCTCACATTTCATTACAAATGAAATAAATGATTGTCTCTCCTTTACATGAAAATAAATGAGCATTAAATAGAGAGCGTTAAGCCAGGTGCGAGTGTTATTGAAGGTTTTCCTCCCACATGAACTGTCTGACTTCACTACAGCGTCGTTCTTCATGGATCCTGTCTCACATGACCAGGCATTAAAGAATATTTGCATATGGTCTACGTTTTTTTGATGTACGTTAATGTGAACCAATTAAAAGCAATTGCGAAAGACCGGCGTTGTGGAGATGTCTTAAATATCTCAATTGTTTCTCAAAGACAGAAATGCAATTAAATATAGATAAGAATGGAACTTTTTTACTTGGGTTTCCTGCTTCTCTGAATTTTCTTCTGAGACCCTAGTAATCTCAGATAAAGCTGAAAATTAAAACAGAACTCTCAGTTACAGTATGTCTCCTGAGCTATGAAAGAGCAACTTCTCCATGAGCTTTGATCAAATTTTTTCTCTGGGCAGTCCAAATTCGGCACTTCACAAGTAATATTATTGGGTTGGTTTCTTTCACGAAAACGTTGAGTAGTCAGAGTAGCTGTTATATATTCACTTTTTAGTACGAGTCTCTCAAACTGTCGTTTGATACCCGCATGGATAATTGCATAGCTGAATCTGTTTGTTTGAGCTGGATCTCACTCTTATCCAGGCATTGTGCGAATATTCCCTGACTGCGTCTGTACTGAAAGATAGAATTCCACTGAGGAATTACATTAGAGATAGCTTTTCAAAGATGCCACTGTTCCAAATGCTGTGGCATGATTCTGTCATTCTCTCATATAACATACAGCATTTCAATAAGGAAACTGCAGTCTGGGTTCTAGATGCTGATTGGTTAATACAGCATTTCAGCTATGCTAAAATACCAACAGCTATGAATAACCCAAACACCTTTTCATTTAGCAGTAACACCACCCTGTTAACTATTAGTTCAAATGTTCTATAGAAAGGATAGAATTTGATTATCACAATATATTAATGAAAGTATGTGCCTTTAACATTTATGTTCAAGAATGTATAGAAACTGTTTTATAAAACAAATACATACAGCACTATATTGTATTTGCCAATCATGCATGTATACTGTAGAACAAAACATATTTTTAATTCTAAACAAAGACATTTTTTTACTCATTATTGATGGAATGAGTTTTCCAGATGACAATGGAACAGGTTTGGAAAACCTGTTTGAAATTCATGAATTCTGCAATTGCTACTGTGATGCAGAAATTAAACTCTCCAGCATTAACTGAACAAACATTCTGTTGGTAACACTTCAGTATTAGAAACACATTCACCATTAACTTTAAATTTAGTCTCAGATTTATAATTTAGTACTTATTAATACTTAGTAGGGTTGTTGTGTTGTTTAGGTATGTAGGAGGATTAAGGGATGTACAATATCCTTATACAGAAAGTTATTATTATGTGTTTTTAAGTACTAATAAACAGCCAGTATGCAGGCTAATAGTCAAAAAACTAAATAGTACTAACTAGTCCTAAAAACTAAAGTGTTACCAAACTATCTTATTTTCTATAAGAGCAAAGCTCAATTTTCACAAATTTGCCAAAGGAGGGCAAGGTAGTCATTTATAACCCATTTATATAAAATTTTGCTCTATTTTTACTTGTACAATTACCAGTAAAACTAATTGACCCAATCTAAAGTGCCTGACCACTTAAATCTCTTCAGCAACTCTCAAAAGCAACGCTGAGAGACTCCCCAGGACCTGTAGGAAAAAAAACATTTAAATAACTAAATAATACATGGATTGTGCTTCTCTTGCTCATGCAGCTACTTGCTCAAATTTGCCTTGTTTCACTTTCAACTGTAGAATTTCATCTGTACAGGAGAACAGGATTCAAATCTCAGCCTGCTACAGATTGCTTTTCCTCCAGGATATATCTGAGATTAAAGCTCTGAGGTATGACCTACGATGTTTAGCGGTGTCAGGTTCAGTCCGGATTTGCAGTAAACTAGCATTTCCACCCATTTCTTTCTTTCTGTACTGAATCTGTGCAGTTAAATGATCCTCAAAACACATCTTCATTCAATGTAGCCACTATTCAGTTTTTAAGACAGATTCATTTACATTTATTCATTTAGCAGATGCTTTTATCTAAAGTGACTTCCAAAGAGAAGGTTCACAAGAATTCTACGCACAAACATTCAACCCTGACTGTAAAGTTTGCATAGCATTGCATCAAGTTTGTTCCAGCCAATTTACAGAAATTTGTCTCTAAATCTGTCTGAAAGTAAGCCAACAACGCTCTAGGGAACCTTCTGTTCCAGTGTAAGCAGCATATCATCTGTAATGTTCTTAGATACCTTCCATCATTCTGTTGTCCTTAAAAGATCACTGCAGAATCAAGAGAGAGGGATTAAAATGTGAATGCAAATGAGTTTGTGCGCAAGGAGTCTTTCGCATTTTATATTTCATGCCGAGCTTCTAGGTGGTCTCTGCACACCACGATGGAACAACTGGCACTTGAAAGCCCACCCAATGAGTATTTGATAGTCATGGCTGAAAATCTTCCTGTTAATGGAAACTTTTTGATCTGACGAAAATGTTAATCATCTACAAAAGTGGTCCACTCGTTGAAATGTCATTGCCACCCTCTTCATTGCTTTCCTATAATTAAGAACATGTTATGAATGTATTTTCGCCTTTCTGTTTCGAACACTGCAACACCATTTTGAAAGTTGTGATTTTTGAAGACTTCGATGTTTCTTTAGTTAGACCCCCTGAGTAGCTGACAACAGCTTGCTCTCTATGAATGATATTTCATACTTATTTCCCCTCAGCCCCCCTTCTTAACATGAACAAAGCGCATGTATGCAAAATACATCATTTAAATCCAGTAAATCCATAATTTAAATCCTTCCAAATGTCGTTTAAACAGGTGGTTGACTGGGCTTTATAAAATCATACATTTGCAATTACAGAGGTTAACTTTTTAATCATGTATACATTTGTCAAATTTATTATAAATGGCTCATGAAATTGTGAGTCACCATTTAATAAAGTGCTCATAGACTGAATATTAAAATGTGTTATGAGATCTAAACACTTGTATCATTGTTACCCAAATAAGATTTTACATATGCAATATGTTTAATATCTAATATGCAAATGTAATATTAGATGTATTTGCGTTGCCATTTAAACCTGTATGTTAAACGCAGAAGCGAAGCCAATGGAATTTGTTTAGCATAATCACATAACCATAACTAAATCTTACAGTCTCAAATATCCTCTTCATTGCTTTTGTTGTTTTGCTTATATGGTACATAAAACTAGAGCCATAACACTGATGGGGTTACATGGAGAATATTAGTTACCTTGCACAAATACAAGTTTCTGACAATGAAGGCATCTTCAAGCTATTTTGTATGCTCAGTCTTCAGTGCTGAATATATAGCACAGACTTCTTTCATGTGCTCAGAAGTACATAGCCTTGAATTAACTTGGAGAGCCAAGACCATAAGATCAGAAATCATGCAGCTAATTCCATCATATCACATGGTGAGCGATCTATCTTCTACATACAGCCGTACATGTTTGGAAATGTGACCTCTAGAAATGCTTTTCTCTTTATGATGTTGTTACAGACTTGATTAATAGAACAGTGCAATGGTTGTTGTAATTATTCTCTGCTCTAGAATGCATCATTGCTAATATTTCCTCATGATTTATACTGCACATATGCAAACATATCCATGGTAGGTAACCCAGCGGCAGTCGAACCATGTGTCATTCCAAATAAGGAGGCTGATTTATCAGCAAGAAGAAGATGGGTTCAACACATATTTGACAGATGTTGGAGGTCTTCACGCAGCCCTGCTAAATCCAAAATCATATTGATTTGAAAAGGTTGATATTTACTATTTAAAAGCACACTACTTGAATATAGTGAAAAAAGTCCTTAAAATCCAATTTTTTTAAAAGGACAGTTCAATTAGAAATGACTTTTCTGTTTTGATCTTTTTTATGCCATCTGTTTTTGATGTCAAATCTTTGTATTTCTTGAGGATATAAAACTTTGATAAATGAAGTAATCTGTCAATGGACTAATGTTACTGTACTGTCTAAGGTATAATGTAGGATAAGACTGTCTGATTGACACGTAAAACGACCAACCACAGTTTGTGATACTATACAATATGTAAAGCTCTGTAATCAACACACCTGTACATCAAATAAAAATGACTGATAATTGCATATCAAAAAACAAAGTGAACTAGGTGATCTTGCATGTGAATATTTAGTTAACTTGCTTAGCTGCTATGCATGTCACATTAGTTAACTTGCTGCTAAGCATCTCACATTAGACTGCATTAGATCTAATTAGCCAATCAGATTAAAGTGTGCCAGACTGAGAAAATGATGAGATCATTTTTGGCGCAGAGCGCATCAGGCGGTCAGTTAACAGACAGAGGATTGACATACATATGAGACTAGATGTAATGTGACTCCACTGTACTAGTTACGTTTTTTATCATGTCACAGAAATTGCGATTTTGTTGCTGGCTAATTAGAGGATCTTTTTCTACTTTGAATTCTCATGTTTCTGTTGCAGAGCTTCAAAACTGTCTCAGTTTGATGCCAGCTGCAAGCAGATGGAGACACAGCTGGCAGCTCTTGTCTTTCTACTCGCTATCGCACTTCCAACCGATGTACACTGCTGGACACCGCCCAGTCCTCATCTCCAACACGCAGACAAAAATGTACTTTGGTATGCCGAAGCACTCCACACAGCTGATAGACAAGTGCGATACATGGGGGCAGTACTCATCACTTATCCAGAGGAGTAAAACGATACCTGCTGAGAGTGATTTTAGTTCATAGTGTTTGCTCTCCAAGCCTCATCTTCATTTTAAACAAAAAGGCTGCTACCTATAAATTATAAAATTCTTTTGTTATCACATAACATCATTTCATAAAGAGCTGGTTTACCTAAAAGTGAAAATTAATTTAACATGTTGTTCCAAACCCATAGGACCTGCAGGGAGGACAATAGAAGATATTGAAGATAGAAGATAGTGTCAAGCTGATTTTTTACTTTACTTTTTTAATGAAAGTGGCACCAGGGATCACCATTTACTTTCATTGTATGGGAATTAACCATTTCTGCATAAACTCTTTCGGTTTTTTAAACATACAAGAATCATATGGGTTATCACATGGAAAATCATATAGGTGGAACGACATGTGTATGAGTAAATGACTGTACTATGTAATATGTAAATGTAGAGTGTCCCTTTAAAATGTAACCCAAGCTGGGCGACTACTGACAGATTGCCAAAATGTACACCATTAATTCAAATGACTCCTGTGTGAAACTCGTCTGATTAAATGGTGCACGCTGCAAAATATGTAAAACTAAAATAGGTTTACATATTAATAGTTTATGCTTGCTGTGATACGTACATTTATTACTTTAAACTCCCTCAAACCTGGATCTCCACCCACCTATGCTTAGTTAGACACGGTCACTGTAAGACGTGTTTCAATATCCTCTCCTGTCATGTTAACATGAAATAATGAGTGACTTTAGAATCCGCAATACAGAAAGCTGAAAGCACTTACTGATGCACAGCGTGTAATACAATCCAGTCTCAATAGCCAAAAACAAAGTGATCAGGGTGAGCCGGTGTTTCATCCACTGCTGAGGGAGTCTATGCATTTGGCTCACACACAAAAGCTTTAATTGGCAGTGCACCTCCCACACATTCTGAGCGCTTAACAGCCTGCAGACAATATGGCTATTTATACTGAGAGCCTGGCATTGTCCACAGGTGCTGTCTGGGAGGGTTCAGAACCTCTTGCGAGGGATTCTGTTTGAAAGGGACACAGACAACCCGGTCATTACTCACCTGGGCCATGCCGAGGTCCATATCTGTCATACTCATACAAACACAGTGACGGTTTAGGAGGTCAGGGTATCTATTTTATATGACCACTGTGGCAGCCCTAACTGTACTATTAACACAACTTACAGCCCTTTCATAGGTTTGTATGCTACCATAATGGTGTAATGGAAAAAATAGCCTTGGGATGTTTTTTTGTGGTGTTCTGCAGCTTGGCTTGTTGGTTTGTTTCATATTCTCCTCAAGCTAGAAACATACGTGCCACTCTAACACATGCAATCTCATTAACCTCAGGTTTTTTATTATGGCCTGTCCTGATTATGCCATAACAGCTTCATCACGATCCAGGCTGAAGTGTCTAATTCTCCTTCCTCACACCTCCTCTGGGTTGTAAACCTCTTTATCTTTTTCTTGATTACTATGGCCACCATAACGGCAGGTTCATTTTAAGTGCAGAAAGGCAAGTCTCTAGGCTTTATTCGTGTGGACAATCACTTCTGCCTGTCAGAATGCCTGTCCTGATCCAATGACTTTCTCCTGGCACATTCTCTCTTGGAGGTGACTGGTTTAGTGTTTACTGTGACCTTATCTTCACTTTACTTTATCAGTGGGATGCTTCTGTCTCCTGCTACAGACACAGTGGCAAGTAAAAAGAGTCATGCTGCAAAGTTAAGACATGTGATATACCTGTGGACTGCTACAAAATAAGAACAACTGGATTGCATACAAAAGACATAAACCTCAGTATCTAACCAACAGTGTTTGGAAGTACATTTAATTTGCTAAAAAAAGATTCTGAACAACTCGTTTTAATAAATGATTCACGTTTCTGGCATCACATGCAAGCTTTTAACATTAAGCGCATTTTAATAAACGTCTACAAATACAACTGTTGATTACTTTTTCAATTAAATTTGAATTGGTACACTTAAGATACAATAAAAACACGCTTTTAACTCCCACGCAGTAATTGAGATGAATGTTTACGCCACATGAGGGCTCATATAGACTTTCCCTGTATGTTCTATGACAGAAGCTGATGAGGTCTTACAGTTTAGCACTAGTTAAATACCCTGAACACACAGTGATACAGCGGAAACACAGTGTTTTGAGAAAGTATTAAGGTTCCTTCACTTCTTTACTATATTGCAGCCTTATGCTATTTACACTCATTTACTCATATTTACAAAACAAAACAGCAAGTTTTCAGAGTTTTGTTAAATTGAAAACCACTGTGATTATATAAATATGTTGGAAAATGAGCTTGAGAACGCTTTGACTTGATTTGCAAACATATTGTTGAATCAGATTTGTGAACATGTTTACACCAAGAACTGAATCAAAAGAATGATTTGTTAAGCAGCTGTACACCAGAAACCCCTGACAGAATGCATTAAGAAGGATTGAACAAGCAACCTAGAGGTACAGACTGAACAGGTTGCTTTCATATTATTGACGTCAATACAGTTTTACTTGTAATATCTTAAATGACTGTTAACAGCTGCCTATTAGCAATGATGAATGACTTCACTGGTCAGAGTCTTCAAAATCAAATGTTCAGCAGTGAACTGTGGGTCTCTATAAAAATATACATTAAGCCTCAAAGTGAAACACTGAATATATTACTGATTCTTATTTTACTGCATGTGTTGTTGTTGCTTTAAGAAATCCACTGAGTATTGCTGCACATACACATGTGGGAGACACATATGAGGCAGAGTGCTTTTGAGAAGTTCCTTTGTATAAAATATCAAAATTATGAAAAAATATTACTTGAAATCACTACATGTGCAAACTGGACAACGGCCTCAAAAATATCTGAGCTAATCTACTGACGCAAAATACCGTAGTGTATTTTATCAGTTTCAACGGCTTCCAATAATGAATGTTGTGGCAGGCCTCCAAAACATAGGGGTGGGCTAATGCAAAAGGGTAAACATCATTTTTAAGCAAGAAATAAACAAAACTAACAATTCTAAGAGAAAACCTCAACAAACTGGGTTCGTTTGTTCATGTCTGTCTCATGTGAATCTCACCCCAGTGTACCATAGTAGATTTAAAATCCAGATTTGTCTGGATATATACCCACTATACTGTATATCTGTGGGGTATAACATGTAAATTACACTGCATTTTCCTGTAAATTATGAATTCATTTATCACTCTACTAAAAATATTTATATTTTAAATAAAGCCATATAATGTGTAGCCTACATTATACTGAATCTAATAAAATATTTAGTGAGAGCTGTAAGCTAGCAGCTTCACTACAGTTGGTACAATTACTGCTATAGCAAAACCCGCCTTTATTGGGGTGTCCAAACTCTTTGAGGCATTCACACAATTAGTCCTCATGATATGCCTGTGAAATGCACACATTTTGAACAGTAGGAGAAAATTAGCACCATTTACTGGAGATTTCAATAAATCATGGCCTACATGTACTATTCAAAAGTATAAGAGCCATGTGCTATAAGTGTCCTATTCCTACATTAAAATTCCTATTGGATGCAGCCGATTTTATGATCAAGAGGACCAATTTACAAAGAAGCTAATTTGCCATTCCACCATGATGTTTTTACAAAAAAAAATCTAAAATGGGCCAAACGGCACCTGCACACTCAGGCAGCCACATACAGTTTGGTAAAGAGGAGAAAAATTATTCTCTTTTCTCCTTTCTCAAAAGAAGAGTAAACTGCCGCGCTTCCAAAGTAATGAGATCAATTACATTTTCCCATCGCGTTTTGTGCTTCTATTCCCAATCGATTTTTTTGACAATCTTCTTTGAAGTTTTTACCACTCCGTTTCTAGAGCCATTTTCTTATTTGTCCTTGACTTCTCTGAGGCATGTACCTGTTAAAAACATACCTATGGGATGAAGCATAGTAAAAACAAATCTGCAATCCTTTGAAGGTGCTTTGTGTCATAAATTTTGGAGGAAACGCAAAATAAAAATTAAACTTTTCCTATTCCTATAATGCAAGAACTCAAAATGACAATGCATTGAAATTAGATTAAACCCCTGGGTTGCCCTTTGAATATCAGTCAGTTTTAACGTTTTGAAGCAACCCCACAGTAATGCCCTTGTTCCATTGTCAAAGACCATACTAAAACTCACTATGTCTTCAAAGTGTAGAAATCATCTCCTCACACCCTTTTTCCTATTAGTTTGTCACCCTTGTGTACAATATTCATGCATGCTTTTTGGAGTCTGTAAGAGCTTTTCTTTTGCATGACTTGCAAACATTGTCTTTGCGCCGTTCCTCACATCTCGCCAAAAAAACATCAACTTCCTCCTGCCCCCACGACATCTCCATCAGACAGCAATATGTCAACTTCCCTCATCACACGCGTGTCATCAATCATGCTGCTGAAACAATCAAGCCGAGCCAGTTGGGAAAATTGTTTTCGGGTGGAAAAGGTTGCCGTAAGTTGGCCTAACTCTAAAAAAAACAATTTGTAAAGCACACAACTAAGATAACACTGAACGGAGAATCAAAAACAACAGAGTACAGGCTAATGTTGTTAGCAGAATGCAACAATTCACTAGAGCCAGAATGTCACAATGTCACAATTCTGTTTTCAGACACTGAGACGCTCGTATTTAATCACTGAGTTTTGAAACAAGGAAAATTCTTTATTCTGACTTTTGATTCATTTTGGCAATAACACTATTTTCATTTCGAATGAACAACAAAAAAGCATCAAACTTATTGATAACAGCACCAACACTGAAAGCCTTTTATATTTCTGAGGATTATGCAAGCAATTTTAACCATTTAACATATTAAAAAATAACATAACATTTAATATTTTAACACTTAATAGACCCAATCAATTTTATTAACAATTACAGACGATGCTCAATTGCTAACAATACTTAAATAACTATATAGCAAAGGTCAATCAAACCCATTGCAATAAATGTCACATTTTGGTTTGTTTTTATTTAGTGTAAAAAACATCTCAGAGCTTCTCTGCTCTGTCATTACCTCCAGCAAGCGCTGTTCTCTCTGCTTGAATAAATGCTGTGGGTGTGCACTGACTGTTTGTCAGAACTTCCACCAGTGTTTAGATGAGTGGTAATGCTTCCTATCTTACACAACTGTTTTTTAAAACATATTATACGCTTTTATTTTCATGATAAATACAGTGTCCTCCATAAGTGTTGGGGTAGTGAAGGAAAAATTGCTCTCTTTGCTGTGGAGTCAGGCAATCTTTTATGATTAAAAGATGAATATGAGGCAAATGTGCAGAATGTCACATTTTTGTACAATTTTTACTGCTTCTCTGTCAGAGTCAGCCCCTTTGTCTTCATCTTGGCTTTTGTGTGTTTTCACCAAACGCAAGACTCAGACTGCAGAAGCAATGGACAGAACTGATGTACACATTTCCTGCTTTTAATGTCTTAACAATGAATGCAACAGAGCTGATCATGTAGAAACACAATTGTGCACTAATTGTCCCATTACTTCAATATATACACAATAAATAAAGGGATGAAACTCTGCTGTTCCTTTAAATTAGTGAAATATTTATGTGCTGAAACAGTCAAATAACAAAATATGACATTCTGTGCTTATGCCTCATATCCATTTTTTAACCATAAAAGATTTCCTGACTCCACAGCAAAGAGGGCAATTTTTTCTTTACTGTCTTAATACTTATAGAGGGCGCTGTAAATGATAAAATAACTAGTTTAAACAGTTTAGATCAATACTTCAGTGATTGTGGATGCTCTCGATACCTCCCTTGCTTTGGTCCTGTTTACACCTGGTACTAAGATCCATCTCTGGAAATCCAATACAAGTGGGCAGGTAAAACACATCACTGTTTACACCTGGTAGTAAAATGGTTCTCCTGAGAAGACTTGTATTTGGATTATGAGGGGAGGCTCTTTGATTTCATGTCTGTTTTTATCACATACGTTAATAAAATATAAATTAATAATAATAATAATAAATAAATAAAATCTAATAAATCAGTGTCATAAAAATAGTGCAACAGAATCAGTGCACTGTTTCTGCAGGGGATAATTGACAGGCGATTTGGCGGCCATTCACTTATCTGAATCACATCAAGATGGATTTGTGTTTACACTATATCGTAAGCCAAATCGCAAAGTGTTTTGAATCTCCTTTATATCTGTAATCAGTGCTGTCCACTTGAATCTGGCCAGGTGTAAACAGTGAGCCTCCAAAACATCTGTACACCAAAAACAGAGCAAACATTTAAATTTTGGTAGGTGTGATACAATGCATTGCTGTGAGTGGGTAGGAGCAGTCAAAGTGCTGTGTCACAATGGACTGACATTATTTTCTCATGCTCTTTGTCTCCTCCTTACTCCTGTCAGCCTCCTTACTGTGGTAGACAAGCAGGAGGATAATCTCTCTGACTCAACCTGCCCTGACATTCACAATGCACCTAGACTGAATGTGCCTTCATATCCAGCCTAAGCTCACCACTCTATACTGGCCTGCCTGAGGCGCCGACATGATTCATTACAACCGTGCATTAAACCAATGTTTGGACAAACATGCTGTTCTCCCAATCTCTGCTGTATTAAAGTGACAGACAGTAGTGGTTAACTTATTAAAAGTGAGAAAGTAACAGACTGTAATTTTATCATAATTACAACAATTGTACAAATCAAGCTAATTCGTTGGGATGATAAAATGCCTCTATATCATCATTGTTCTTTGTGGCTCGTCATAACAGAACAGACAATGTAATGCTAATTTAACATCATAGTGCTAGTAAATCAATCAACATGGCATTGTGGCTAAAATGGAAATGGAAACCATTCATGAATCTAGGTATAACATGCACTGCTTGGACATACATGTCTAAGCATCTAAAACATTAAAAGATTGCTCAACTTTAAAGCATGGCGCTAGCAACACAAAGGTCTGGGGTTAAATTCCCAAGGAATGCACCTGCGCATGAAATGCATAGCTTGAATGCACTTCGAATGAAACAAACCATCTGCCAAATGCATTAATGTAAATGACTGCTTGGCGTGAACCTCAACTGTAGATCAACTGCAACCAGTGTACAGGTGTCTTTCCATGTTTTCATGACTTATTGGTTCTTAACACAAAAGCATTGAAAGAATTGTAATGTCCTACTTCCTAAGATCACTGGGTAAAATAACTGCACAAAAAATGGTTCCACAAGAAAGTAAGCAATTAATGCCTTAAAGGTAGCTGCTATGACTAATACTAATTTTACAGAGTATTTTACCCTCATGTCACATGATCAGTTTATTAAAAGCTTTATATGAAGCAAAAGCTTAATACATTCTGTCTTTTATTATGCCTCCATTAAGTATGGAACAGCTCATTTGACTAAAGCTTTAATTTAATATCACTCATCTAGATCTCATTAGTCATGCATGTTTGACCTAAAAACTGCCCACTGGTCACTCAGATGCCATGAATAGAGCTGTAGCCTACTTAGAATAATGAAAGCAAAAGCCATTTGAGAGGTACTGATGTAAGCATACCACTGCATATGGATAAAAGATGTGCTAAATGCAAGTGACTCATTTTATTTGGTCTCAACTCTCTCAGTGGCATCTGATCAATATCAGTGTCAATAAGGAAACTGACAGTATGCATCTCAGGCAAGAAATATGCCATCTGGATAAGGTTACAAAAACACAGATGAAAAGCCACGTCAGAGAGCCAGCAAAAACAGAGAGCAAGAGAGAAAATTAAAAAGGAAACATAAAAACATACTTTTAACATGGCAGATTCAATCAATATGACTTATGTCTGTCTCTAGGACAAGCCTATTAATGACATCAGGCCATAATGTTACTTGTGACATCAAACAGTTGATACCAAGTTCTGCCTTACACGCAAAATGTCACACGCTAAATCTGTATTTAAATAGTACTGAACGACGCTAGTTATTATCTTTCCGACACCCATCCATCCACCCATCCACAGACAATAACCAATGCAAAGATTTATGCATTAATATAGGCCAATTCTACAGCATCTACTTACATTCCCCGCTGCTTTCTTGTGGCAGACGTATACACTTTTAAATCCTACAGCCTTTCGCTTGTTATAACACACTTTATTTGCATTTCCTCGACAGTTCGCTAACTTTTAAAAGACTCTCGTCACCTGTTGCGTTTCCACGAGCTTGATGATGACGCGCCACAGTCATACTGAAAGCTAATTGGCTTGAAAGGTCGCGTCTGCATTTTGTGCAAAAGCGAATACGACGAATTGCTTATTTGCATATCTGTTCTGGTTCATTTTGTAACTTGCCTTTATGCTTTTAACCACTCGCGATTGAAACTCGCTTCAACTCTCGCCATGGAAATGCATATTTCTACAAATATCCATCAGCGTCCAATATCTATTCAAACGTTTTGCACATTAGTCAGTATAATAATTACAGTTAATCTTATCACTTTAGTTATGTTTATTATCGTTAAAGAGACACTGCGACAAACGCTAATAAGGAACTTAGACCAGGCAACATCAATTAAGGGGTGTGGTTTAGCGAAACGTCAACAATTACGTCACTACAAACAGTGGAATGTTTATCAAGATCAATTAGTGCTTCAGAACAACAATCGTTTCAAATCACTGATTAATACTGTATTGAACGTTTATGAAAGGCTTAATAATTCATTCATAATTCATAAGTTCACCACAACTCTTTCAATCTTTTTTCATATTTTAAGGAGTTTAAAAATCTCTGGACATGGTTTCTTCTTGTTATCACTCTTCATTAAAGTTAAGATTTTTTTGGACATTCTGTATGCTACCGTTTCTTATTCATTCAACTACAGGAGTTATGTTTGACTGACGTGATTCCAGTCACACA
>JAZGTK010005483.1:0-22347 GCA_036877625.1 Ambastaia sidthimunki
AAGATCATTGGTTAAGAACTATAACAGGAAACAGGCTAAAACTGTAACTTCCTTAAAAGTGCAACAGTTGACTGGAGCACATGTTTGATTTACAGCACGAGAAATATCACCCGATTATTCAAAACTGTGTTTTTAATCTTTGAACTATAAGCTTTTCAGCTGTGTGTTGATGTATTTATTTTTTTATGTTTGTTTTTGTCTCTTACATGTGACACTTCATGGCCAAATGTGCAACTAATACATAATTTACTTAACAATTAATGTGAGTTGTAAATATCAAAAGGAAATATTTAAAAACATATTTAAAAAAAGTTTCAAACCGTTATTCAATGCAGCATTTATCTGCAGAGAGATCTGTGTTTGGGAAACTCTTATATAATTTAACTTATGTAACTCTTATATAACGCTTATAGAACTCATATTTAACGTACAAACATACAGCTGCAGCCACTGTAAAGAATCAGTGCTGATAGACTTTAACAGTTAGGGAGGTTAGCATGCCAACAAACTCTATATAATTAAACGCCAAACATCAGCACTGTTTTGATTTCAAATCACCTTTCATTTCAGAATTACAGCATATTTTTCAGGGGCATAAAGGACAGGATCATGCTGGTTATTTGAACACATCACTGTTATTACAGTATTGTTTAGACATCAACATTCCAGAGGATGTTAAAGGGTTAGTTCACCCCAAAATGAAAATTCCTATTATTTGCTCTCCATCCTGTCATTCCAAACCTGTGTGAATTGTTTTAGATATTTTAAGAAATGTCTCAGTTGTTTTGTGCATACAGTGAAAGTCAATGGGTGTCACTGTTGTTTGGTAACCTTATAAATATCTTCTTTTGTGTTCCTCAGAAGCAAAAAGTCATACAGGTTTGGAATGACATGTAGTTATAAGTAAATGATGGAAGAATTTTCATTTTGGGTGAACTGACCCTTTGAGAATCAGGACTGAATCAGTAGTGACATCAGGAGTCACACAGGTCACCTGTGATGTTACCCACAAGATTTGTAGATGTGGGCTTTCAAAAGTCTTGCTTTCCTCAAGCTGAGGAACTGAGAGGACAAATGCTCCTCAGACCAGGACGCTCAGCACTCACTGCTGAACCTCTGGTACCTTTTTCTGCATCAGCCTCAGCTCTTCGTTCAGGTTACTGTTGGCCTTCATCAGTTCCTGTATTTTGGCCTCGGAGGCTGAGAGCGCGTTCTTCACATCCAGAAACTCCTGCATGGAGATCGGTCCATCTGACAGGTCGGAGTCCAAACTCTGAGAAAAGCAGAAGATGGCAGAGAGCAGGCAAGCACCCATTGGTCAAAAATGGTACAAGAATGTCACTTTCTGTGAACCTGACCAAGTTCAACATCTCCGTGTGTGCACAGTGGAGCTTCATTCCTGACCTTAGCTCGGTCTGCTTTGCCCATTCGCAACTCAATATCTGTGTCTTCATCTGATGCCACGCTGTCGTAGTCTGGCTGGTCGATTTCTTGGTTTTCGCTCCCATGACGACTATTCACACTTTTGAAGAAAACGTTGTCAGCGTTGTCTATAAAGCAACAGATACAAATCATGAAACAACAGAAGAAGTCAGAAGAAATCTAGGTCAGCGTGTCTGAACGCATTACCTTTAGGACTTGGGACTGAACTTCCCTGCTGACGTCGCTTTGCATCACTTAAAATATCAATCACAAGTGTAGCAAACTCATGAGCGTTAAATCTCGCCAGCTTCTGTCGTCCCTGGAGAAGACATTAAAGAAAAATTCACCTAAAGAAAACCGGGTCCCGCTATTCTTCTGTCATTTCTTATCCACTGTTACTTTTCTTCTCTGCTAGGTTTGTTTAAGCTTTAGCGCGTACCCAGTTAACAGGAAATGTTCTCAGAATGTTGTCTAATGTTCTCTAAAAGTTATTTCAAAGTAATCAAAATACTTTAATGTAGTAAGATGAGTAGTGGTAACTTTTTAACACACACACACACACACACACACACTAAAACCTTTTAAAAACAGAGAATTAAAAAATGTGAATAGTTCTTATAACAAAGCAATAATGTTAAAACAAAACTGGACATTTTACATGTTACTAGACATTAACATTCAAACGTTTTTGTAACTTAATGGAAACGTTACGGAAATGTGTGTACAACCTAAAATTGTTGGCTGGGTATCGCTTCTAATGCCACTTCCACCTTATCAATTTCACGCCACTTCTGGTGACGTTTGTCCGTCACGTTTCTGCATGTTGCAGTTTAATCTGCATAAACGCTGAATGCAAAATGTCACTTGTCTGACGTGTGACGTCTTTGATGTCCTGCTAATGAGTTTAGCGCCAGTGTTTGCACTGAACTCGCCTGGTTGCGTGTTGATGAGTACTCGGGGTTTACAGGAAGGAAAGGCACAACTGTTGTCTCCGTTACCAAGGTGCTGTGGTTCTGAGTGGCCAGCCAGACTGCAGAGACACGAGAAGATGCTTCACACTGCAATACCTGCAAAACTCACGCAGGATTTTATGCACTTTCATTTGTTCATCAAAGCCGAAAATCGGCATGTTTTGCACGATCTCACCTGCATCTGTCTCTCTTCTGTCCACCTCATCGTACACGTCCATCGCTAGTTCCTCAAACAAATGATCACTGAGCTGCAATGACAGTTGTTGACATTTACATCTGTGCATTTTATCCCAAGTGACTTTCAAGTCCTTATACGTTTGATCAATTCATGGGCTCGAACCCATGACCTTGACGTTGCAAGCATTATGCTGAGGGAACACAAATCCTAATGTAATACAGCATAAAAGAAGTTGATGTTTCTAGCAAATGTTTTAGTTAGCAAAATTAGCATCATTTGTATTAGCGAGAGGCAGATTAAGGGTTTTGGGGGTTGGGGTATTTAACCACCATCTGCCCAGAGATGCCCCATGGTTTCCTCTGTGTTCAGTCTCTTTCTGTTTAGATGCTTTACATGTGAATGTACTGCAAACAAACAGCAACACTTACAGACTGCAGTTTTCTCTTCGCAGCCTTTGCAAACTCTGATAACTCCACACTGCTATAAAAACAAGTAATACATTATTTAGTTTAAACTACACAAACATAAAAACTGTGATGTTTAAACTTAACAATACTTGATGATTTTCAATTGTCATTCTCGGCGGCAAATACTTACACATTTCTTTTTCATCAAAGACAGCAAAAAAGCAGAACGCAAACATAACATGACTGCAGTCATAAATCTCTGATCATACGGCAGCTCAGATGTAGCTGCAGCTGCAGACAGACATTCTGGGGTGTGATCAGTGGATTCCAGGTCAGCACGTTCCTAAACATGACTGAGCACATCCCAGAATGCACCTCTGCAGCAGAAACCTCCATCCGCAGTATCATGAACATGAACGTATATCAGATTATAGAACGATTGTTTCTACCTGTCTGCCATCTGTGGTATAATAAAATGTTGTCCATTCTTGTGATCTAAAACACAGACATTATATTGACAGTATTAACACACTGGGCTTGTATATATTTACAACTGTCTCTTCATATTGAAAAGTAAAATATTGAATACTGTTCATGTATATTGAATATGTATATTGAGACATATATTGAATACCCTGACTTTAATTTGCATATTGTTACACAGTGTATTCAAATAATGTGACTGCAAAACTGCCAGTTTTAACATTATTTTGAATTAGATTTTGTTATATTTGTAGTTCTCATGTTAATTTAATCTTTGCATTATTATTAAGTACTTGCTTTAGAACTGCCTCATTTTTGCCATTTCAATGCACAAATCGTGACATCGGTACAGGATAAATAAATTAGTAACTTGATAAAACACAAACGTGCACTATTAAAGATATACACACACCATACCACTGTGCAATTTTAGTGAGCCATGTGGCACTTAAAGGATCATAATCTACTCTAACTGCCACCCTGCTGGACAACAAAACATCAGTTCTCATGAAACAACACGCTGACTCACCAGGTTTCCGGCCGCAGAGGTAGAAGGCCAGTCGGTCAGTAAGCTCATACTGTATCTCCACCAGCCGGTCTGCTAGGTCCTGATGACCGGCCTGCCTGATTACAAACAGCACAACTATGTTGTGACACAAGGGTCATTTGAGCTTAAATAAAGAGCCAGTTTTATTTATTGTATACTGTGTCACCATACTGACAAATGTAATCAATAAAGACAAATCTTGGGTTTGGGTGCATCAATACAGCAGCTACTGACTACCTTGCGTGGTCGATTGGTGTTTTGGCGTTGGAGTCTGGAGATCCAGGGTCCGCCCCATAAACACACAGCAGCTCCGCCTGGCACACCTGTCCTGCTTTAGCTGCTATGTGTAAAGGTGTGTTTCCTTTTTCCTGTTTAACATCCAGCACAGCACCAGTACACAGGTGTTGAGCTTCTAACCGGTTTAAACTGAATTAAATAGGATAAACTACATGGAGGTCAAAGTTTTTACCGGGTGGAAGAAGTTCGCTTGAGCTCCCAGTGATAGTAACCGCAGAGAAGTCTCAAGATTGCCGGTTCTAACGCTGGAGTGCAGTTGCTATAGAAACAAAAACACCAGACATCAGTAGACATCACATACCCGATAACAGATGTTATTATTTTTCAGCCTTTAACTGACCCTTTAATAAGCCCCACCCCCCTTAGTTACTGTTGCTATGGCTGGTATACACAAAAAAGTAATTTTATTTTAAGAAAGTAATTTTATTTTAAGAATAAATACTGTACCCTTACTAAATAATACTTGGGTATTATTTAAGAATAAATACCCAAGCATCAATGTTTTCCTACATTTTTGGATAAATATGGAAAGTTTAAAACTACCCAAACACACAGGACTTCCATAGATCTCATACATAGACAAGAACAGCTGGCAAGATAGCATTGGTCAGTTTTGTATACTGTATTGTATACTGCTTAGCAAACAGTCTTAATGCATTTAGACTCCTGTAAGACTGGATGGATGCATCATATATTTGAAAGACAAAGATTGACTACTGCATAGTAATGAAGGAAAGTAACCATAAAACAAAGTTCTCTCGATACCTTGCTCAGATCTGCGGCAGCTGAACTGTCGTCGTCCCGACAGGGTAAACGATGGACGAAAGCCAGCATTTGATACTTGGCTTTAATGAACTCCGTTTTGTTGGGACTAATGAAAAACAGAACCAGTCAACTAGGGCCAATCAATGGTTGTCAAGTTGGAAGAGTTGACATACATCTCAGAACTCGCTTGTCATAACCAAATTTAATTCATTTACATTTATGCATTTGGAAGATGCTTTTATCCAAAGCGACATTCAATGTATACAATTCATCAGTACTTGTGTTTCCTGGTAATCAAACCCACAACCTTTGCTCTGCCAATGCAATGCTCTACCAACTGAGCTACAGGAATACTAATGCTTTTCAAAAACAACTCACTGGACTTTATCCTGAGGATTGGCTTTGCGTTTGCCGCTCATAAGGGACGAGGGGTCCAACAGCGTGTGCTCCCATATTGCATTAGCACCATTGTTGTACAACATCTGAACCATCTGTGGATGAGAATGAAATATTGACGCCATGCTCTTTAAATGTCACACTCTCTCAGAATGGCCGTAGACTCAAACAAACCTCTTGGAGACAAAAGTCTCCATTGATTATAATAAACTTTAAATATGAATGTTGAAAAACTGATAACATAAGACACATTTGCTTCTCAATAGAGACATTAGATCATTTCAGACATTATTAGATAAGAGCTACACAGAACAGGAAGTTGAGAGAGAGGAAGATGTATAAGCACAAGCTCAGGCTGCAAGATATTTTGAAATGATCGAAATATCACAAATGTGAATATCGCAATGGTTTGCTAGACTGCGTTTTTAAACTTACTTTACTTACAAAAGTCAAAGTTTAAGACGATGCAGAGAGATCATCACGCAAATGTCAGAAAGAATGTAAAACAAGTATATTGGTTACATAATCTTTGACATAATATACAAACTATTTTTTGCAAGTTATCACATTTTTCTTCAATATTGTGCAGCCCTAGTACACACTATGTATGCAGTGTTGGAAATGAAACAAGAGGGAGTATTTTAAGAATCAGACACTAATGCAAAGACAATTATGTCTCATCTCTGCATACTTGAAACTTCAACTTAATGCATCTCTGAAGCAACCACAGAAGCAGTCAAGAGGAACCACCTTCAATATGGAACAAGAAGATGCCAAAACCATCTCAGAAGGTTCATGCAGGCCGACCTGTAAAAGCTTATAAAACAAACCTCGTAAATGTGTGTCTGTGGTCTCACCTGCAGCTGGGTGGGAGGCCAGGGTGTGTGCGACAAATGCCGCACTTGCGAGTTGTGGCGACCCAGACTGCGGTGAACACCGCAACACTCGTCGCATATCAGCACTCCTCGGTTCACAGACGCCCAGCGAGGATCTGGGGAATTGAAAGAGTCAACAGCTTGACAGGAAGTAAACAAACAGCATCAGCAGCGTGTTTACGATTCATCAGTGCACAGTAATAACACTAATGCAGCTTTTCAGCTGCCGCAACACCAACGCAGCCCTTTATAAAGACTGATGCAAGGAAGTGTTTTATAGAAAACTGCACTAAAAAACTCAAATACATTTTTCGAGTTCACAATTCAATACATTATAACTGATAATAATGAGTTATTATTACTGATTTTGACAAATGATAATTTTTAGTTAAATATAAACATCTTAGGTACCCCAACTATACAACCCTAAACCCAGCTAACAGGGAACGTCCTCAGAACGTTGGCTAATGTTCTTTAAAAGTTCACTCAGTTATCAAAAACATTGCTGCAGTAACATTAGTACAACATTTTATTGCTCTTATATATATAAAATATATATACCAAGAGTGTTATTCTTAAGTAGTTAGTGGAATGTTTCAAAAACGTTACAGAATTAAAAAATATTAGAATAATAAGAATAATCATTCTTATATCCAAGCCATAATGTTAATACATCATCTAAAAAAAGTTGATAGAAGTTTCAAACGTTCTTAAAACTTTCAACATAACAATTAATTTCTTTAATGGAAATGTTACAGAAACATTCTTACAACCTAAAATTGTGAACGCAGTGGTTCTGTAATTTTAAATAACTGTAATTTTACTCATGTAATCAATGACAACAGCAAACGTAGGTCTCAGTTCTTCCTTATAAGGCCGGCGCAGTGCGAGTTGAATGTCATTCTTTTCTGCATGTCTGTAAATGCGCTAACTTCCTCTTTCATGCACAAACAACAAACCACAACAAACGCAATGCAACTGCTCTTCATTTCCAGGGTACGAGCAGGTGACTGGGAAACACTACTGAGTGACTTTCACTACCTCACTACTGAAGATTATTTGAGTGAGTTACCACCTGCAGCGGGTAACTAGACATTAGGTGCAAAACCAACAAACTACCAAAACTGTTACTGGTACGAACATAAAAAACGTCTATAAAATCCAATATTATTAGAAAAAGTATTACAAAGATCATTAACATAAGCCCAACAGTATGATAAAAAACTGATAATTAACAAAGTCTGGGATAAATATTGTATTAGTACATAATACTGACTGACGGGTAAATCTGTGGCAAAATACCACAGAGCGATACTTTGAAAAGAACAAAAGAGATCACAGAACAGCCAATCAAAGTTCTTCTAGTCTACTACAAGATCACAGAACAACCAATCAGAGTTCTCCCAATAAATTACGAGATGACAGAACAACCAATCAAAGCTCTCTCACTACGCAACCAGACAGATCGAGATTTAGAGTCACTGGTAACACTAATAATCTTCACTGGCCGTCGTCCATCATGGATGTTCATGTTTTGAATGAGTATGTCAGTCCTCAGCCCTTCACTACATCATGATGCTAAACTGGGGTCATCAACTCTGGGCCTCTGACTAATGCGTCTGAGCAGCCGTGTTTGTATTTTCAGCATTGCATTTACTGCAACCCTTCCCCCAACTTTTCCCAAGGGCAGATTCTGGCCAACATGCAATTTCACTTCCTACAGAAACGATGTAAGGTCAGTACATGAGAGATTTAAAAATCCCCAAAAACAGAGAATTTTGAGATTTGTACTCTTACTCAAGAGCTGCTACAAGGCAATTGCTTAACCTAATTAAGACTTAAATCATATTTTATTCTGACACCTTTTATACAGATTTTAACATTTTAGAAAAAAATTAGCAAATTGTATTTGTTTTGTAAAATTCCTTCATTTAATTTTCCTTTGGAATTAAATTGGGTCCTTCCGTTTCTTCGGGTGGGTGGGAAATCGCAGCTTCCCTAACTAATGAATCTGGGTTTCACAATCAGTGTGAGGGATACATTACAACTGTACCACACTGGCAGAAAGATCAACTGTCTATATTAAAGTCTGATCTGCTGATAAGCCAAGAGTTGCAGAAGCAAAAGTCACTTCCCTTCAAAGACAGGAAGTATCAAACAACAGCTGCAATGAGGCCAAGAGCCGGAATCAAGCAGCTGGCACAGCCATCATTCCCCTGTCGCCCCCTTTTCTCCCCCCTCACCCCTCCTTTACTTTCTCTCTCAGCTCTTCCACATGAAGTCACGCAGCAGCTAAAATAAAACCAGCGTCCAGATTGACTAAAAATACGCACCCTAACAACAACTGCCCCATGACACTGACACGGGGCGACCCGGCCAGCTGGTGACTGAGGCGTAACTAAACAGAAGGAATCAATACGAGACATGTACTGAGGCACTGAACATAACAAACCAGCTGTCTGACAAAACATGATTCCAGCACGTCCATCCTTCAACAGTATATCTTACAAAACAATACATGAAATGGTACTTTATCAACTTGAAATTTGGGGTTTGTAACAGTTATAGTGTTTGGGGGTCAAAAGTTATTTGAGGTGGGCACAGGTCTGAAACAGGTTTTATTACTAACTTAGTGTTTTATAGTCGTGCTCAGTCTATTTCTCACCAGGACAGTAAATGAACTATATCTGAACATTGTGTAATAGGAACAAGAATGTTGTGTGACATTTCATTTCCTCTGCTTGTCAGGGCAAGGCCTTCAATAGAAACCCGGCTCACAGGGAACGTTCCCAGAACGCTCTCCAACATTTCTTTGAAAGTTCTCAAAAACATTATTGCAAAAACGTTAGTGGAACGCTTTTGACGTAATATATTAAAAACGTTGTTAGTGTAACGTTACAGGATGAAAAGACATTTGGACTAAGTTCTTATAACCAAGCAATAACATTAACAAAACGTCTAAAAATCTGGACGTCCCTAGAACTTAAACGTTTTTGTTACTTAATGAAAACGTTACGGTAAACGTTCCTACAACCTAAAATTGTTCATTTGAAGCTCTTAGATGTTGCTAAGGTTTTTTTTCTTTTTTATCCTGGAATTTAAACCTTGAGAAGCTATAAATTACATTTTATTTATTTGTCTTCGTACATCAGAATTGGGAACATTTGGTCAAAAACACACCGAGAATGATGACAAACTCTCGCAGCATCATTTGAAGGTGAAAGAGCCGTGAGCTGCCGCGGCTGTGTTTCAAACCCTAGCGAGCTCCCTGCCTAGACAGCATGTCTGTCAATCACCGTGCAGGAAGCTTTGATGCCTGTAAATGCCTGCCATGGCTAAAAAACAGTCTAGGTAGGCAGCACACTAGGTTTTGAGCAACAGCCTGTATACATCACACACCGAAAGCCTATTATTCACATTTTATGACCTACATCTAATCATGCATTTCTGTCGAAAAATGAATCTGTTTTTATTGCTTCCCTAAAAAGCTAACTAAGATATGCTTATAGCTTATAATAATAACTGCGTTTAGCTGCTTATTAATTGAAACTGGTTGCCTGATTCAAGCTGTCAGTCATTATGCATTTATTAAACAACATACTCACCCGAGCTGTTGCAATCCGCACAAACTTCGCTATTTCGCAGCCGTTTCGACATCCTTGTCTCCGGTAAAGTGGCTCTTACCATTAATGATCAACCCCAAATCGTCCACGGATGAATTTAAAACGCGCAGAGCTTCGACATAATGGCTATATCCGTTTAAAAGTGTTGTATTACTGAACGAGGGTCTCATGCCCGGAGAAAACGTGCATGCAGGAGAATTCAACGTGTGCATGTATCTGCACTCGCTATGCAATCATTTATGTCCGACTGTCTGGCTTCAAATTAGGACAGACGAGTCAGGGAGTCATGATGCATTGAAACTACACTACGGAAACGTTTGCCAGCAACCCATCAGATCGCGATGCGTTGCCATCTGCCCTCCCTGACCACACGTTTGAGTTTAAAGTGATAAATCAGCTTTTAGCGCTGCCTGACACGCAGCGGAGAGACGCTACAGTGCAACTCGCACGATATTTAATCCATTCTCGGTTATTTATCTACGCTCGCAGGCGGTGCGAGGATTGCATTAAATGCAATACTGATATCATGCATTCAGCCTTTGAGTATATTTATAAACTGTCAAGTGAGTCAGACGCCACCGTCAATGAAATTCAACGCATGTAGGACGCGATCTGCATAGCATGGAGATTGTGGGGTTGCGCATGCCCAGAAGTGATTCAGTCGCTCCTGATGAGCTAGAGATCAATGAACCGCTGAGGCGGCGCCGTGCGCACCATTATGTTTTAGACCAGGAAATCACTTACTTCACCAAAACATTTAAGATAAATAATTATGATTTTTTTCGTCTGTTTTGTATTATTCTCTTATTTATTATTTTTATATTTAGATACAAGCTATACAAAGCTATAGTAAATCAATTTTCAAAAATAGGCACATATTGTACAGCACGATCACCCCCTTCTAGATGATAAGTGGTACGGTCTGGCAACGGGCCTGCCCATTTTTCTAAGACGGAATCGATTTTTCATTACGTATATTATTTATATTAAAGACTTTCATGCAGTTAATTGGGCAATTTCTCGATATTATTACGCATTAGGGATTACTTAAAATTATTAATAATTAGAAAAGGTATGAGGGGGTGAATTTTAAGATGACTGGATACACCCCCATCCGAAAAGTCTCAACCTGCCACTTCCTTGTTTTTCAAAAGTTTAATTTTGACAAAAGTTATCCGCGTTTCGGCCTCTTACTTTCTTAAAAAACGCGTGTTTTTAATCGTCAGATTCGCTTTACATCCGGCTACGATTCATTAAACGCATGAAGAGTTTGCGGGGCTCGTGACAGTAGCTAGCTCGTCGGCTGGCTCTTGATTTTGGAGACGCGGATAGTTTGATCGGGACGGTATGTTGTCCGCCACCGCTGCCAGCGTCGAGGATTTCAGCCTCAGATTTCCTCTGCACGCCCTGGTCTGGAGAAATGATTACAGGAGCCTGGAAAACGAAATACAGACGGTAGGTGTAAATGCTGCTGCGGTGTCGTCGCATCTGGTGCAGCTGGTTATCCATTTCATGTCCCGTTGCATCGTATTGAAAAGCTGAAACTGGATCAGTGGGTGTCATCATTCATATTTGTTATTAATCTGCTATATATTTCTTAACCACAGCCCCATTGTGTTGCATTGTGCTGGAAAGGTGATGATCTCACCCTAACATCAGTGCCTCGTTATTACTTTATGGTTTTTATGGCCATGTCACTGTCCTCCGGGAGATATGAATTCAGAACTGTGTTCACACTGCTTTCAGAATAACATTGAGGAGGTGGATCCAAGAGGACGGACCCCTCTCCACCTGGCTGTCTCCCTAGGGCACCTGGAGTCGGTGAGAGTGTTGCTAAGACATGGGGCAGATGTTGCCAAAGAAAACAGCAAACATTGGACAGGTGAGTGTTAAGCTTGAGAACTGCACATCGGCTGAATTGTGGTTACAGATTCAGGAAGGTGATAATGTTCCAGATAGCTGTGCAGTATCACCGTGGAGTTCTTCTGCTGTCTACACAGTAAATTGCATTGGGCCCCATAATAACACCATTAGCACTATTTATTTACCATCACTTCCTCATCTAAGTCATCTGTGGTTTTCCCAGCCAGTGAACATGCAGTGATCACAATGTATCAGAGAATGCGGTGAGGATGCAGTGTCACATACACTCCAATAATGGCCTCACTAAACATACTTACTGGTCATTACTGGCCATTTAGCAGATGTGTTATTCTGTGAGACTCATAGCACACTGTCTAGTGCACTACAGCCTGGGATTGTGTGCGTTCAAGGGCACGTTGGTTGTAGAAATGCAATACCAGAGTCACATCTTTGATAAAGAGAGCTGAGGGGTCAGTTAAAGCAGATCTATGTGTGTGTATCTATGCAGTTCTGCAGGAGGCCGTCAGCACGGGAGATCCAGAGATGGTCCAGCTGGTGCTCCAGAGGCGGGATTATCTCAAAGCTTCCACCGCGCTGGGCGGCGTTCCGGAGTTGCTGTGCAAGATCCGAGAGGTACGGCTGTGATTTTGTCTTTTTTAATGAATTGTTTCAGTTTTTGTTCCTCTCGTTTATGTTCTTTGTCTCTCGTCTGTTTTGATGTTGGCTGAACACCTCATCTTCTCTCCATTATTCTACTGTTCTCATACCATTTTATTATATATTTACAGTTCTTTTAGAAACCAAGAAGCCATTTGTTCCATTAATATTTCCCAATGCGTTGAGCTGTGTAGAGCTGTTAAGTCTTATTGTTATGCTTTTGTTTTTCAGTTTGAACTTTGACCTTATATGCTGTCAAAGCACAGGCAACAGTTACCATTCAGCAGTTTTGTGTACATTTATCAACATTCTATACCATTGAATCTTATTGCTGTATATTGGTAACCGTTATACTACCCTATACCGCACCCTGTACTATCGGTTACCCTACTTTCCAGATATAAGTATTGACATTATCAACCACTAATTCTGTGCATATCTATATGCATCGAGTTTTACAAAGGCATGACATTCAGAGATAAAACCATTTAAGGTCTTTTACTTTTGGTTTCACTTTGTTCATTGTTTATTGCATAATCTTTCTTACTCCCGAACATCACATAGTCGCTTCTCTATGATGCTGTCTGCAAAACTTCTCATTAAGAGCTCAGAGCAGCTTGTGTTGTGTTGTGTGTTAAAGCTGTGAGTCCTGAGAAAGTGAAATTGACCCCTTTTTGTCCTCAGTCCCCAGATTTCTACATGGAGATGAAGTGGGAATTTACTAGCTGGAGTAAGTTCTTGTTTTGCCCACATCTTTTCTGTACATATGAATTTCTACCCAGCTAACAATTTTAGGGTTGTTTTAAACTAGGAATGTTCAAAATGTTCAGTTTTTTAGATGTTATATTAATGTTACTGTTTGATTATAACTAAAAGAACTAAAATCTTTTTGATATATATAACGTTATTACAATCTTTGTGGTAACTATAAGGGACCTTTTAGAGAACAAGCCAGTGTTCTGAGAACTGGGTATCTGGGTATGACTTTTATCTGATACAGAATGATGCTTATCTGGTTTCTTTGTTCTTGCTGTAGTTCCTCTCGTCTCCCGTATGTGTCCCAGCGATGTTTGCAGAATCTGGAAGAGCGGAGCCTGTCTGAGGGTGGACACCACCCTGCTGGGCTTTGAGAACATGACCTGGATCAGAGGCAGAAGAAGCTATGTCTTCAGAGGAGATGGTTGGTTGCTCGCTCTGTCTGTTTGGTTTTGTGGTTCTATGTTGTGAATTCTTCTAAAATCTACAGGAAGTTGACTTGATGTTGAGCTGATGTTTATTTGTGGTTGATCAGTATCATGTGTCTTCTGACAGACAACTACACAGAACTGGTGGAAATTAATCATGAGGACGAGGTTGTGGACACAGAACGCTTCGATCTTTCTCGCGAGATGGAAGACGTGACGCTCGACTCCATGCAGCCCACAGAACAGGAAGTAGCCAAGAGGCTGACCACACCCATCGTCAACACGTACCTGGACACGAAGGACATTGCGTTTGAGAGGTAAACCCTGTTCACAGCGACTTGTTGGTGATGGGATGTGAGCGTGTCCAGTAAAGCACATGATGTGTCTCTTGTGAAATACTGCAGTTAAGTGTAAGAGACAGACTCATTTTACTCTGAGTATTAATACGTTTCTGTAGGGCTTGTCTCTGTGAAGGTGCCTCTTTTAAAAAAACAATGCGAGAATATAATAGAAAAATGATCAGTGAATATCAGTGTCAGAAATTGGTGCATTATGAGCAAGTTTGATTCATTCATTGATATTTTTGTTCATCTGATATGATGCATTGATGCACTGATGCAATTTATGGACACAACCTTTCCCGTACATAAGTTTCAAAAGCAAGAAAACTGATTTCTTTGGAAAATAATGTGATTCATGATTTTATCTGCAGTATTTTTGTATTTGTGATCACATTTTACATTTGGTAATTGGCAGACACTTTTAGCCAAAACGTCTTACAGCGCATTCTTTATCAGTATGTGTGTTGCCTGGGACTCGAACCCACAATCTTTGTGTTACTAACACAGTGCTGTACCAGTTGAGCTACAGGAACATTTTCGTCATCAATAAATGTCGTATCATTCTCTGCTTAGGTGTAAATCTGGCATCTGGGGTTGGAGGTCAGACAGAAGTGAGGTGGTAAATGGATTTGAAGCCAAGGTGAGCAGCTGGTTTTGAACTGTAATGCCATGCAGGATCTCACAGACTTTGAATTGAGTGTTGCAATGATCTACTAAGTTCTTGCCAAAGGACGAATGATGTTCAGGACATTAAAAAGCTACTGATCAAAAACTCTGTGACTTTTATTAGAGCAGTGAGTTTCAGAACAAGGCAGTCTTTGTCCTGAGCCTGATGTGACTGTACTGCTTTTGGCAGGTTTTTTCGGTGAACAATGTCAACGTTGTAATTCGCACCAGGACGGAACACCTCACAGACGAGGAGAAGGCCAGGATAAAAAGTAATTAACCCAGTTTAAGATTTACACTAAAAATATCTTTGACTGTTCCTTGCAGTGCTCTGATATATTAGAACCCTTGCAAAACACTTTATTCTTGGGTAGTACATCTGCTTTTCTTAACCATTAATATCTTTTGATATTCGCAGGCGAAAGAAATGTTCTGGAGTCTTTACTCGGCACAGTAGAACAACAGTTCGGTGCTCAGGGGGTAAAACTTGTACACAACAACATTTTTACAAAGCTGAAAGGTTTGTTCTGTGTTGAATTGTGTTGATACATGATTACAGGACATGACTCTGGAATTCGCCACTGCCACAAACCCCACAGCAATCACTCCAGAAGAGTATTTCAATCCCACCTTTGACCTGCAGGGCAGAGATATCGGCCGCCCCGTTGAGCTCACCATCAGAACACAGAAGTAAGACGGGCCTTTTGCTAGACTCATTCTTTCCAAATAGGTACATTATATTTCAAAATATTGCACATATTATGTGCAAGCTATTATAAAACTTGTTATCTAATGGTGTATCTCACATGGATCCAGCACGACTTCCCAGCCAACAGGGAACGTTCTTGAATGTTGGCTAATATTTTCTAAAAGTTTACTCAAAGTTATCAAAAATGTTTTGCAGTAGCATCAGTAGAACAGTTTTCTAACGTTATGTATCGGATATATAAAAACGTTATTCCTAAGTTATGTTTTTGAACCCCTCTCAGGTTTAAAGGCACTCTGTGGATGAGTGAGGAACATCCCCTGTCTCTGGTGGAGCAGGTCACGCCCATCATTGACCTGATGGCCCGGACCAGCACTCACTTCGCCCGACTCCGAGATTTCATCAACCTCAGGTTTCCTCCTGGCTTCCCTGTGAAGATTGGTGAGTAAAACATACACTTCTAATTTTCAGCTTTGAAGGTAAAGGTAAGGGAGGCAGTTTCAGAGATTCTAGCAATAGCAAGCTAGCTTTGAAAGCATACACAAAAGTTCAACACAAACATTATTGTGTATATACTGCATTTCTGTCTGGTTGATGTTCTACAGTCTTCCTGTTGTTTTGTTGTGTTTCTTCAGAAATCCCTCTGTTCCATGTGTTGAATGCCCGCATCACATTTGGAAATGTCAACAAGTGCAGTACAGACGAGCCCCTGGACCCCGACCCCTCATCTACAGCCCCCACACCTACAGAGGAGAAGTGTGAAGATTCAGACCAAGCTTCAGGTTTGGAAAGGCTTTCATCTTTTCCTGTACTAGTCACAAAATCTGACAAATCATTTACTTCTCTCATTAAGTTTAAAGTCACCATGAAATCAAAATATACAGTTATTATTTAACTGGAATAATGCATTGTTTATTATAAAAGATCTGTGCATATCATTTAGTTTTTAAATTCATGTCCCTAATTGTAATCTTTTCCGTAAACTTTTTTTTGTCCTCTTTGATTCTCTTGATGATGTATGATGATGTATGGGCGGGACTATATTGACTGTCCAATGGCCAGGCAGTTTCCAGCCCTCTAACTTCCAATGATCCAATCAATTCCTGAAGAACAAAATCAAGTCCAGCTCCACTTTCTTTTCTCATTCCAGAAGCCATTTCATTCTGATATTCGTTTCATAGGGAAGAAATTACCGTTGCAACTTCTGTTTTATGGTGACTTAAAAACTTAGACGTACGTTTAGACCTTAGTAAGCAGATCCAGCTGGGAAATGTTTTGAAACGTTCCAGCATCAACTACAGGAATTTTCATTGAATGTGTCATTAACACACGCGTCGTTGCTCCTGCAGGACTTGGTCCGTTCCAGGTTTCTGCATCCGTGTTCACGGCACCTGCACACTATCACCATCGAGGCAACTTCAGGCATTCGAACCCGCGTCATTATAACCCAGCCAGTCACGATGAGGAACTGCTGCAGTACGCCATTCACCAGAGCCTGCTGGAGTCCAGTGAGCTCGATGCACAGGTAAAAGTGTGCCGGGAGAGTTTTTGTGCTGTCTTTTCTGCTGCCTGTCTCTAATAAGCCATCGATTGTTCACTGTTTGGTAGGAGTCTTGGGGTGATTCGAATGGACTGGTGACACAATCCATGCAGAACAGATTAAGCGATGGGTAACTTTTGCTTTCATATAATTTACACAGAGGCATTTTATTAGTTTTCTCAGATTGCAGTATACAGGCACATATGTTTGGCTAATGGCAGTTCTGTTGTAAATAACATCTGTCTTGCATTGTTTTGGGCCTGAGGGTTCCCTTTGAATAGCTTTAATGCACAGTTAGAATATCTTTTAGAATGTTCTCTTTATGTTTCTGTGTGTGCTTTTTAAGTTGCCTCATTCTGTTTTATGCCACAGGTCTGGGTCAGAAGGAGTTTTAGTAGATCTTAGTGACACCACACCTTCAAGCTCCGGCTCCGCCTCCAGCCCTGACGCCGACATGCGATTGGCCATGGAGCTCTCCACCCGGGAGCAGGAGGAAGAGGAGAGGAGAAGAAAGGAAGAGGAGGAAGAATTGGAGAGAATTTTACAACTCTCGCTAACAGAAAAGTGACCGTAAGATGAAGGGAAAACAGAGAGAGTTCCTGTTAATGCCATAATCAATAAACCTTTTTATTTAATCTCTTCTGCAGATTCATACAGTTTTCTCTTGCCACTAACAAACATACAACAGATTTTTATTTAAGTATGGAACCAATATTATCCTGCTTCCTCATTCAAGCATTTTATTTTCCTTTGATTTGGTGTTCTTTAGCTCTTTCATACGGGCTCTCTCCTGTAAGGATCATGCAGTCTGTTGCATGAAATTCGGCGCTGCTGCTATGAGATTTTGTGGTAGAATGATTGTGACGTCATCGGAAGTCCAAAAATTCTGTGTGTGAGAACCTGCACGTTTGACCAGATGTATTTTTTTTCTTTTTGACAGACAAACATTGGTTCAGCATTAATATTAGCGTTAGATTTATATTAATACTATATCTCAGGGTTCGACTGGTCCTCAGTTGTGTGTTCCTTTAAAAACATTTTAAATACAGCCAAGTAAAGCGAGACCTGAATGTTTTATACAAGCAGTAGGACTGTACCATCTGTAACATGTCATCAGACAACTTCTGATTTAAGCAACTACTGTAAAGGCAATAATTTACACCACCGTGCCTCTCCGGAGAAAGAGGCACTCACGGACTGGAATATTCCCGATGGGCTGTCAGTGAGCAAATACACCTCAAGCTTGTAGTCTGCCTGATTCATATAATACTATAAAAACAGCTCATATCACCATTGCTATCCGTCAATGCAAAGCATAAATGTGGCAGTACTGGCTTACTTTTCCGGCACCAACAAAACCTCATTCTACACAGAAGGACTGGGAGAATGTTTTGGTTGGTTTGTGGTTGGACAACATTGTTTGCTAACTGATGTTCTTAAGTGATAAATGTGATAAACCTGTGCTTCATTAAAGAACTTTGCTTTGTGGGAAATTCTGCGCTTTTCCTTAATCTTGTAGCTGAAAGCGCTGTTTATTTTGTTATTGTTTTCTTACTCGATGTCTTGAGTGTTATCTCTTTTGTCGACTTCCAGTAAAGTGCAAAAGATGTTTGAGTATTGACTTACTGCTCTGTGTATCCCTCACTACATTTGTATGAACCTGTTTTTTTTTCCACATCCTGTTACCACATTTTGTTATGATCTGTATAGAGAAATTCTACTGCTTTACTCTTCCTGTAAACTCAGATACAGTAAGCCAGGATCTGAGGATGAGTGACAGTTACAATCTTGCATTTGTAATACAGATTTCTTGTGTTTTTTGGAAGTTGGCAGGAAGTTGATTTTCGTTTTCTGTTTCCTTTCGTACGCTTCATGTAAAACAACAGACTACAAAAGTAAATCAAAAGTTCCAGCTATGATTGTCTGCAGAACTTTATTCCTGAACACAAAATTCAAATGCTTCATTATTTAAGACTTAATTTAACTTGTGGTGTTTTCTTGAGTCTAAGTCTTAACTCTTAACTAATTGCCAGAATGTTTAATGATATTCATCGTGTCAGGGTTAGTGGTGACTTGGTTCTAAGTTAACTGTCATGCTGTAAAATGATAGATATGGTTCTGTCTGAGCATGTTTCAGAAATCCTGAAGGCATTTGTAAACTGTGATGTATGTTTGAGGACAAAATGTTTTTACTTTAATAAAAGCACTTTATTGATATATTTGGCACTGCGTTGGCATGGACAAGACAACACAAACATATGAATGACAGTAATGAAATGTAATTTACACTGTGTAGGTTTACTTGGCAGTGTAAAAGCAAGGCATAAATTATACAGCTGACAAGAAAGATAAGAGTAGTGCAGTCACATAGCCGACAGATGGCGCTGTTCTAATGTCTGATAATACTCTCGACAGTCTTCCTGAGTTTCATATTTGAACTCTCTGTGTAATAGTGTTTCTCTTTAAAAGTTATTAGTTTATCCATCAGCAGCGTCTGCAACGAAAACGTGTTTGTCTTTGGTTTTGTTTTCCCTCAGAGTCAGACTGACATTTACTGTGTCACTGTAATTACTGTAATATTAATTAAAACAGAGCATTATGAGAAAAGCACAGAGACATTGTCTGTTTGATCAAATGGAGGTTGTGACACAATGGTTTACTGTACATAAGATTTACACACACACGCAAGAGACATTATTCATTATTTAAAGGACATTATTTTCTTATGAATAAATGTCTGCTCATGTTGGCATCTCTTTTAGACATCCATCCTAACAGACCTTTGTGTGCCATTTGTTGGCAGAGGAAAGCTGTATGTCAGCCATGGTTTGAGGCAGTGTGCTGTCAATCTGAGCCCGCTGCCGGCTAAAATCAGGATTTCAGGGAGAAAGCGCAAGATGACTCAGTCTTGAGGGAGTTGACTTGGGTGAGTTAAACCTTAGGTCTAATTGTTGATGTATGACAGCATCCAGGGTACCAGCATCTGTATAACTCAACCAGGTGTTGAACGGTTGCATTCATTTTAACAAACTAAAATGCTTTTTGATCACTTACTGTACTGTATATACTGTACATGTAAAGTAAGATGTTTTCCAAAAGATGCTGTTGAAACAAACTTCTCAACCGGAAATGCTGATATTTATTTACACCCTATTATGTTTAATTTATTGTGTTGACTTCAACAGTCAAACTTTCACGCCATCAAATTCAGCAGCCCAAAGTGTCACATCAGTTCTGCTTACATAAATACACAACAAGGGACCTAAATAAATCTTGTTATATTTCATAGAATACAAAATGATTCAGAACACTACAGCTTGTGTTCACTGACTTTAATAGTCTTTATTTTGCATTTATTCTGCAGCATTCACTCATTTAGGTTTTACCAATTACCTGAAGTGTCCCTGCCTCAGTTTCAGCCAACCAGGTGTTTAGTGTCTGACTCCAGAACTCTTACTGTGCCGTATTTTGAGCCACCCGCTAACGTGATGAAAAATTATGTCAATATATATAAAGAAATCCACCTGTCTTCTCTGTTACCTGTAAGACGTTATGTCTCTGTATCAGGAAGATGAGTTATGTCTCGCTCTGTAACTTCCTTTTCTCTTTTCTCTAATGAGAAGCTAATGAGAAGATGAAATTCAGGAGCTGATGCGGCTGGGAAAAGCACACTTAAGACAATGCCAATACAGTGTGAGACCACTTTCAGTGAGCACAAGACAAGAGAGAGACAGAAGGAGAGGAAGTACTAACTAAAGTACTAAGTACTTGGAAGTACTAACATTGGAATCGAGCAAATCTGATGTAAGTATAATCTAATTGGAATTTGAGAATTCTCTGGTGATAGTGCATTTAGCTTGGAAATTCAGCTGTGTTTGCCATGCAGCTGGTAAAGCTGCAATCCATAGCTTTTGCCTCTCTACTGCCCTCTCTGTTTGAAACATACAATTGCAGGTCGCTTCGTACACTTTAAAGTCAAATGAAGCCAAACAGACATTTTCTGAGAGATCGGACCCAACAGGTTAAAATATAAATCATTATTATAAGCTTACAGTTGCGAATCAGCATAAGTTGACAATTTTGAACTCTGATCTGTTCTGATTTGTAGGGCTCCTTGCTTAACAACTCATTTGTCTTTATTTTAAACATTTCTGAAGTTAGTTCTGAAGATTTATTTTAACTAAAGTTTAGGAAATACAGTACCTTTTTTTTGTAAGTACCAAGAAAATGTCATTGTTGCATGTTATTATTTCTGTATCCTGGTGCATAACTAAAATTTCCATGGCATTATGTTTACATACTGTATCATCACTATACTATGTCAATTTTAAAATAAAAAATGAAGTATGTTAATTTGACTTTCTGAATACTGTTTCATTTTAGCCCGCCTCAGTTACTCAATGTAACATCATGAACATGCAAATAAAAGCAGCTGTCTTGTTTTGTCAGGCGTTACAAAGACACAATGAGTCACAGATTCATATTTACAGGTTATATTCTGTATTCAAAAGAAATCTGACGTGCACAAGCCAAATAAATAACATCTTACAATAAATACATACAATTAAATACAGTACAGACCATTAAAACCTAAAATAATAATAAATGCACGTACAATCAGACCAAACATAATTTAGCAGCACAAAAAATACACAAATGTCCTGAAGTTGTGACACTATATGTGTTTAATATTAAAACTCCCACATTGTCAAGTTACTCTTATCGCATTAAACGACAATCCTTAGTGTCTCATTTCCCGTTGAGTTTAATTAAATATAAAGGCTTGGTTTAATTAAACAACCTGGTAACGCGTGGATTATATACTAGTTTATTCATACTAGCGACTGGTTATGTTCCACAGGCGAAGGCTTGGCTCTGAATATTAATTAGTTCGTGCTGACGTTGCGTTGTTTTTGTCCAATGGCGAAGCCTTTAATTGTGAATATCAAGTACCAACGCGTCACCATAGTAGGATCCACATGGGCGTTCATCGTGTTTTTCGTACAGAGGATCTTTCACCGGCGTCGGACAGGTTTGTAGACGCAAACTGCCACACCAATAATGATCACCAACAGTGTGGAGAGAACACTTAAGAAAAGAACTGCAAAAAATACAATTATATAAACAATATAGAAACGTAAACATGCCGATACAAACCTTTCTATACATCTCATTAAAATATACATTGTGCTAATCTAGGTTAGCAGATTATGATTACGTAACACGTTTATTTATTTATCTGTAAACAATATTGCATTTCTGTTTTATAATCTATTTTACCAGGTACAAACAGTTTTTATTAATACATTAAATGAATGGTTAACTGGGCAGTCATGTGGTATCAATAGCAGGTTCATCATACATGATGCGAAAGGCCGAAGCGCAGGTTCAAACCCGTTTATTTTTCATTCTTACCCATATTTTGC